>OZ023307.1:12979228-13066191 GCA_964007245.1 Hypomecis atomaria
ACCTACCTTACCTAGGCAGTGGACGCCCTGTCCTGTTGCTGACGTGATGGTCTAACCTAGGTCATTGTACCTACCTGCCTATCTATGATTAGGTACCTAGGTAGTTGTTGGGATCCTACTCGGGATTTCCAAACAAACAACGTAGCAATGTGGACTGTACATATATTTTTCTTCTCATAGGTGATTGGCGAGTACAGCTACAGGTTCAGGTTCTTCAGCGTCTCGATACAATTCAACAGAATACAGTAGTAATTATAATTAGCGCAAACAATGCGGGTAATTAGTGCAGACAATACAAATGAAGTGTGAACTATTAAAGCAAAACAATGCGAACAATTAAAGTGCGAACAACAAAATATAAATATTTTTTTAATGACTTATAGCTGTTGGCCACTGAGGCCTCTACAGCTTACCGGACATGGGCGAGCGCGGAAGGCGGCTGAGCCCTAAGATTAGGTTATAGGGTGACTAGCGCAAGGGCACCTGAGAAGGTACGGACCTCGGCTTGGGCCGTCAACCGGCGGGGGAGATCAGACTTGCCCGGGCACCCCAGAAGGGGTGTGCCCTGTGGCCGTAATGGGTTGAGCTGGTTGACTATTTGGAGAGAATCTAACCGATCTTCTGACAGATCCGGAGGGTCCTCGACCTCGCCGGCGAGGTCGGTGTGTGTCTGTGTGCCTTTGGTAACCAGCGCCTATACCAAAAACGGAATACTTCCAGGGAGCTGTCGGATCGGTCGACCCCAGCGCCGCAAATCTGACTACGGCGATGGGGTCGTCCGGGTCGCCCAAGAGGTGTTTTGGGCGACCCGGACGACCGGGTTTACCGAGATGGCCCATTTCTTAAACCATTTACCAAGCTGGTCAAGGGCTTTTTGGACATGGGTCACCTGGTGGCTCTTTTTCCAGCCTTTGGAGTAAAGAGCAGTGCGTCCGCGAAGAGCGCAAGCTCAACGTTGGGAGAACGGGGAATGTCGCATGTGTAGAGCGAATTAGGCACAGGGGCCATTGCTGAGCCTTGAGGGAATCCTGCAGTGATAGGGCGGGGGATCGAGCGGGCACAACAAAACAAAGGACCTTATCTATACTTAATGCTAATTACACTGCGACAAGTAGCACGCGCCGCCAGGAGTGTGCTAATTGTTCTTACGCAATCTATTTCCGGTTCGACTTCCGCCGGAAAGACATACTATGTTAGAACGGGATACCTTTATTTTTAAAACTAGGCAGTGATTGGGGGACATAAGGTCACGCCACCTTTTCGATTGATCACGCCACTATTGCATCATCCTTAACTAGGTCATAGTGCATACTCATACATATTCTGTGTCACTATGACGCGTTTATAGAATAATGATACGAAATTCGATTTCTTCGGACTGACGGTCCTTTACATACGTTTACATACATTTATATAGGTATAAGTAAATAATCAGACTAATCCCATAGCTATCCTATGCATCGTGGACTGTTTGTCCGTAACAATTCTCCCCCCAGCGCAGTTCTACGAAGCTATGCCAAGTGGAAGGACAAGCAGTCTTCGAGCTGGACGTCGAAACATCCCGCCCCGCGTATTCACGTCCACACTACGCACCACGCCGTCTTTCCCGGGATATGTAGCTGCGACCCGCCCGCGAGGCCACATATTTCGCGGCAACAGCCCGTCGGCAATAATCACTAGGTCGCCGACCTTTACATTTTCATACGACTTTGATCTAGTCTCGCCTCTTGGCGTTAAAGTTGGTAGGTATTCTTTTAACCAACGTTTCCAAAACATATCTGCTAGCGCTTGCGAGGCTCTCCACAGACGTCTATCCGCTACGTCACAGGCTCCAGTGGTAGGCGTCGCATTGCCTGAGCCGAGCAGAAAATGATTAGGAGTTAGCGCTTCATCATCATCATCGTCAGTCGATACGTGAAGCAGCGGGCGCGAACTCACGGTGTATTCGATTTCTGTTAATACCGTTATTAGAACTTCCTCTTTCGGCGCGCGCTCTCGCATCGTGACATATAGCGCATCCTTTACAGTGCGTATCATTCTCTCCCATGCGCCGCCTTGGTTAGGAGCGCCTGGGTCAATGAAACGCCATTCCGCGCGTTTTTTCAGCGCGTAGTCGCGTAGCGAAGGCATCCATTCCTCGTTTGCCTTTTTTAATTCCATTTCGCTGCCCCGGAAATTCGTACCATTGTCTGAAAAATAGATTTCACTCCAGCCACGCCTCGCGGCCATTCTTCGGAAGGCCATAATTGCGCTATCCGTACTCAGACTGGAGAGTAGTTCGATGTGAATCTCTTCGAATGTCTTTGACCAATTGTTACATTCATTGGCCCAAATCCGTCGATACCACAGCGTGAGAACGGACGTGTGTACGCGCTTAGACGTGCTTCGGGTAAATCGCCCTTAACCGGAACTGGTAGCTTTCCCTTACTCAGTTTACACCGCGTACAATTTTTCAGCGCGGCTCTAACGGCGGGCCTCAGCCGTAGCACCCAGTAGCGCTGCCTTATATTGTTGACGATACTCTCACGTCCCACGTGTTGGTTCTCGGCGTGTTCTTGACGTATTATTAACATCGTTAAATTATGTTTTCCGCATATTATCGGCGGGTTCTTTTGTTCATCCGGTATCGCGGCGGCTCGTATTCTCCCGCGTAGGCGCAAAATACCGTTTTACCGATTATAGGGTCGAGCGTTCGTAGTCGGCTCCCTTTTTCGATATTTTTACCTTTCTGTTGGTATTTTATATCGGTCGCGAAGCTTTCTTGTTGCGCTTGTTGCAGCAACAAGAGCTCGGCCGCTTTCAAATGACGCGCTGTTAATTCCTTCTCGCGACGTCAGCATTTATCGATAAATAAAAGGACGTAACCGACCGCACGTACTAATCGCTCCATCTTAATAATAAAAGTAAAACAATCGATTTTCTTTCTGCCACTCCACCTCCCAATTGTTCAACTTTTATTTTTAATCGTTTTACCGAATGTGATGTTAGGAAGAGCATGTTGTCGATCTCCTCCAATGCGGTGGGCGGTGACAATATAAGTCGGAACATGCTCTTGCCCATCCTTGATGTCATTCTTCCCGTCCTTTGCTCCATTTTTAATAACTCAACCCTAACTGGAGTATTCCCTGCAATCTGGAAAGATGCTCAGATCCTGCCGTTGCCGAAGAAGCCTAATCCAAAATCCTTTTCTGAGTACCGGCCCATTTCAATACTTCCTTTCCTTTCCAAAGTCCTGGAGCGTCTTGTCCACACACAATTAAACAATTTCCTGATTAGTCATGACCTCCTTAATCCCTTTCAATCCGGATTCCGTCCTGGGCATAGCACTGTGTCTGCTCTTATTAAGATTACCGACGATATCCGCTTGGGTATGGATGACGGTCTGCTTACTGTTCTAGCTCTGCTAGACTTCAGTAATGCTTTCAATGCCGTCAACTTCGACATCTTGTTGGCAATACTAAGCTCTCTTAACATATCTCCATTGGTGATCGATTGGTTTCGCAGTTACTTGTGTGGCCGCCGGCAGCGTGTTCGCCTCGAAGATTATTTTTCTTCTTGGTGTAGTACAAATGCTGGGGTGCCACAGGGCGGCGTATTGTCTCCATTACTTTTTGCAATTTTTATAAATTCTATATCCCAATACCTCACTTCTTCCTATCACCTCTACGCAGACGATCTGCAAATTTATTCGCAAGCTTCAGTTAAAGACCTGAACTTGGCCATTACTTGCATAAACGATGACCTCCGCCGAATCACTGAATGGAGCTCATCATATGGCTTGGACGTGAATCCTACGAAATCACAGGTCATTGTCATAGGTAGTTCACGGATGATCTGCAAAATTGATTGGACAACAGTTCCTAGCGTAGTTTTTGGAGGGATCACAATTCCATACAGTAATTCTGTTAAGAATTTAGGAGTGATTTTTGATCGTACTTTGAGTTGGGATTCTCACATCAAAACAATCAGTAGCAAAATCTTTGCTTCTGGCGGATCCCTTAGGCGTCTTCGAAATTTTCTACCCACTGCCACTAAAGTTACGCTCGCTCAGTCTCTTCTTCTTCCCATCTTAGACTATGCAGACGCATGCTTCATTGACCTCACCGAGATCCAGCTTGAGAAACTTGAGCGCCTTCAAAATTATTGCATTAGATTTATATTTGGTCTACGCAAGTATGATCATGTATCTCAATTTCGCGCACAGCTCAAATGGCTTCCTATTCGACTTCGCCGGAATGCTCATGTCCTTTTCCTTCTTCATAATATCCTGTTTAATCCTTCTACTCCACGTTATCTTAAAGAACGGTTTACCTACTGGCACTCCTCCCACTCCCTTCCTCTCCGGTCCAAAGAAAACCTTACCCTCATGACTCCTTCTGCCCGCTCTGAATTATTTTACGGCAGGTCCTTTGCTTTCCAAGCTGTTCAGTTATGGAACGCGCTACCTGTTCCTATTCGACGTGCTCCTTCTCTTGCTGTGTTTAAGGAGCAAGTCATAAAATTTTATTTATCGCAGTTGCCTCCATGTTAGAAAGTCATTTCTAGTTAATTTATCATATTTATTTATTATTAAATTTATTAATTTGTATGTAGCATTTTTTTTATTATTTATTTTTATTTTAGTATTAGTATGTGTATGTAGGTTATATTATTGTAGTATTTGAATGTACATGTGTATATTGATATGTATGTATATATTTTGTACAAGTATTTATGACTCTTTATTCAAGTATTCTTTATTTTGTTTCAATTAATTTCGCTATTATTGTACACCCCGTCCTTTACCTTCCTCTATAATCCTTTCCTCTCTAAATCAGGTTGCCTGGAAGAGATCGCTCTAAGCGATAAGGCCGCCGATTGTCGCACTATTATACCTATTTATATTGTACTCTTTTATTGTAATAATTTCGATTGTGTGAACAATAAAGCGTTTCTATTCTATTCTATTCTATTCTTAGAGAACCGCGTCATCGTAGTCAATGGAGGTTCGTCCTCCGCACGATTCGCTAAGACTTCCTCGTGGTCCGGTTCCGTTCTTTCTTCTTCGGGCCAGTTATCCGGCGGTTCATACAAAAACCGCGGCCCGGTAAACCATCTATCTTCACTTTTCAAGCGCGTTTTCCCGCGTCTGGTCGCATCGTCTGCGACATTATATGCCGTCGGTACCCACCGCCATTGTTTTACGTTTGTAAGCTCGGCAATCTCTCCTAGCCGATGAGCTACGAATGGCGTGTATCGCACAGCATCGTTACGAATCCAATGGAGCACGGTTTTTGAATCGCTCCAATACGTTACTGGGCTCGCATATTCCCCCAGTTCTTTTAAAACCTCGGCAGCTAGCCTAGCTCCGATCAAGGCCGCTTGTAATTCCATCCGAGGTATGCTCTGTGGTCTGAGCGGTGCTACCTTTGCTTTACCGGCTACTAAGGTTAGTTTCACCGATCTGTCGTTCGCTACGTATTGCCAGTAAATAGCGCATGCGTACGCTTGATCGCTCGCGTCGCAAAAAACATGTAGCTCTCGTGCTACGACGTCACGTAGCTCCCCGTAGCATCGCGGTAAGCGTAGCGATTTTATGTTGTCTAGATCCTGAAGCCAGTCCCTGAATTCACTTGCGTTTTCAGGCGGTATTGGTTCGTCCCAGCCTTTATGTTGTCTCCAAAGCTCGCGAACTTGATATCGTCCCTCTAGGAGATAGCAACTTAAAAGACAAAGCGGGTCATATATTGACATGACCGCAGCTAACACTTCGCGCTTTGTCGGCGTTCTCGTGCCGTCCTTCACGTCTTCTGGCACTCGGTGCATGTTGGTGTTAAATGCGAGTTCGTCGCTGTCGGGTAACCAAATGAGGCCTAAGGTTTTTCCTTGCGCATTGTGTCCAAATTCTCTAGGGGCGGACGCCTTGTCCTCATCGGGAATCGAACCTAAGATGTCCGGTTCGTTCGACAGCCATCCCGCCATCTCGAAGCCCGCGTTACTGTGCACCTCGCGCACTTCACTTATAGCGCGTATCGCTGTGTCTTTGTCGTCGAAGCTGTCGACCCAGTCGTCCATATAGTGGTTCTCGGTTATAGCGCGGTAGGCGAGCGCATGCGTAATAAACGGTGAACTTCTGGCTCCAAATATCATCGATTTCATTTCATATTTCTGTGGTGGCTTCTCTCTTTCATCGCCGCGCCACAAAAAATGTTGCGCTACGCTATCCTCACGGCGTATCTTCACGCGCAAGAACATTTCTTATATGTCGGCTACGACGGCCACCGGCTTCATTCTGAAGCGTATTAAAATCCCGTACAAGGCCTTGAGAAGGTCCAATCCGTCCAAAAGCGTGTCGTTCAGACATATTCCGTTCGCTTTGGCGGCCGCGTCAAAGACTATTCTGACTTTCCCGGGCTTGGGATTTATTACCGCGAAATGCGGTAAATACCACACAAGTGGGTTGTCCCCGTGGTCCTTGTCGCATCGAGTCGCATATCCTTTCTTCAGCAGCTTGTTAATCTCCATGGCGTATGCCTCCTTTAATTCCGGGCGTCTGTCTAACTTACGCTCGATCCCGTGCAAGCGACTTAACGCCATGTCGTAGCTGGGCGGTAAACATGCGTCGTCCAATGTCCACGGCAAACCTACTTCGTAGCGACCGTCTATCAGTGTCGCTGTCTTTTCAAATATTTCCACGGCGCGTTCCTCATTCACATTAGGCTTGATTTTCCGTTCGATGCCTAGCGCGTCCATGTGAAAATGTGACTTTACAAGTTCATGTAACTCGTCGTCATAGTTGGGCGGCGTTATCTCGCTACGCACGATGTCTTGGGCGGTACGCACGTGTAGCACTCTCTCGCTCTGTGCTACGACGCTACGAGGCGTAGAGCCGTGCACTATCCATCCTAAATGCGTTAGCGATGCCGCAGGTTGACTTTTCTTTCCTGTCAACAATTTTCGCGTGACAATTAAATGCCAGTTGTCGGCTCCTATCAATATACGGGGCCTTCCTTCCGTATAACATACATCTTCTGGTTTTAATTCGCGAAGATGCTCGTAGTCCAGGAGGCTGTCGTCTACCGGCAGGAGCGTGCTAATTGTCCTTACGCAATCTATATCCGGTATGACTTCCGCCAGAAACAGATACTATGTTAGAACGGGATACCTTTATTTTAAAAACTAGGCAGTGATTGGGGGACATAAGGTCACGCCACCTTTTCGATTGATCACGCCACTATTGCATTATCCTTAAACTAGTACTTAATCTAGGTCATAGTGCATACTCATACATATTCTGTGTCACTATGACGCGTTAATAGAATAATGATACGAAATTCGATTTCTACGGACTGACGGTCCTTTACATACGAGTACATTTACATAGGTATAAGTAAATAATCAGACTAATCTTATGGCTATCCTATGCATCGTGGACTGTTTGTCCGTAACAAGTCTAACGATTAAAAAAAAGAAATTCTGATGAATCTACAGGATGCAAGAAAACCATTGCAAAATATCTCCTAGAGTAGTCCAGTTTTGCTATGTTGGTATTGTAGGTATGGCCTGAGAGACCGCTTTAAGAATGCAAATGCTTTCCGTAAGTAGTTTTATTTGAGTTCTAACAGTCCCTATGTCCAGCAGTGATTGTTCTATGGCTGAAAATTTTATCGTGTATATGTCACTGTAATATGAAAACACCTAAATATAACTGTTAATAATATAAAACGAACCTATACATGACGTGGTAGACACATACTCATGAAATAGTCTATCATCTTTATCTAATCGTACCCAGGCAATGCTGGGACGGGCAGCTAGGGTTAATTAAAATAAAAAATGTTATTAAAGTTAAATATTTACTATAATATGTTTTTTTCTTATATATTACTGTATATAAAAATCTCTACTCTCAGTTAATCAATGATAATATGGAATCAAAGGTGGCAGTCAGGTAAATATATTGGAAAATGTTAAAGATACAGTTTTATTGGGAATTTAAAATATGATGGTTTTAATGAAAAAAAATAGTCAATAATTCATAAAAATCCAGACGGCAGCCATTGAGTCGATTAGTTAAAAACGTTAGTTAATATTAAATACGTTAGTTAAAATCTCTATTCTAGGTTAAACAATTTTTAATTTTATACACATTTTCAAGGCGATTTACAAAGAAATTACATTTAAAAGAAATTTAAAAAATATGAAAAACAGCACATCAAATGTATCCCACGAGTAGGTCTTGTTGTGGGTATCGCCGGAGCCCGCGTGAGGCCCTTCACTCAGACGTCAGCTTTTCTTCTTCTTTTCTCTTCTACTGGCCTGAAACAGCAAGAGAGTTATAAAGAGGCCGTTATTTAAACTTACACGTCACGTGACTTGTCGAGTATTATTATTATATTTTACTTTCACGAGTTTTGTTTGGAATAGGTAAAGTTGTTTATGTCAATTTGACATGAATTGACTGCCTCGGTGGCCCAGTGGTTAGTGGCCCTGACTCCTGTGCCAAGAGGCGTGGGTTTGATTCACGCCCAGGTCAAGCATGTTGGTGATGATGGTGTTTGCATTGTACTATATTAGCGACCCACCCAGGAGTATTATTCATATAAACCTTCCTCTTGAATCAATCCATCTATTAAAAAAACCGCATCAAAATCCGTTGCGTAGTTTTAAAGATATAGGCATACATGGGGACAGACAGCGGGAAGCGACTGTGTTTTATACTATGTAGTGATAGTGATGACTATACCGTCCACTGTTGAACGTATGCCTACTATATGCGCCATATCTACCACGCTGGCTCATTGCGGGTTGGTGGATTCACATACGTCAACAAATTTCTTCGACGGATGTATGCAGGTTGCCTCACGATGTTCTCCTGCACCGAAGAGCCAGTGGTGTGAAATTCCGCACGTAAGTTCCAAAAAAGTCATTGGTGAAGGACCGGGATTTGAACCCACTGGGATTTCGCTATTGTAAGGCGGATGTTGTAGTAGCAATATGTAGTATGTGTCAGCGGGGGTGAGGGTGGCGGGTGGGGTTCTGCAGCGAGTAGCGCACTTTAGAGCCGCGATAAAGTTTGATGCGATTTCTACCGTTCTACGCGGCTCACACCTTGGAGGATCTACAATACATACAACAATAGTTTTTTTTAAATTTCTTTGTTTTGATGTACTATGTACATAGTGTTGTAGACTAAATAAATAAAATTTGTCTAAAATATATCTGAAAATGTTTATACGGAAAATCTCGCAATGTATTGTAACGTCTACTAAGAAAACGTATTGCTTTTTAACCGACTTCCAACTATGAGGAGATTCTATGTTCGTCTGTATGTATTTTTGTTTGTGTATGATCATCAATATTTTCTTCAATTGTGACCGATTAGATTTTTTTCTAATAATCCCGAGGTGGTCCCATTTAAATTTTATTGAAATCAGCTGAGCCGGTTTTGAAAAATCAACAATAATGTAAAGTCGACTATTTGAATTTTGTACACGATTAAATTCGGTTGCGCCATTTTTTGCGAAATTTAATTAAAATAATAAAATTACATTTTAACAAATCGTTATAGTAGGTAATCCTTTCCAATTCAATTTAAATTGCCATAACCTATCAGGGTTATTATAATAATTATTATATATAGTAATACATAATACTGAACATGATACTTAAGAACCACATGTACCTAAATACTATGGTGCCGCCACACTCTCCGAGCGGCGACACGAGCACCGCAGCTGTAGCTAACTTCACATCGTATACAAGTCGGCGATGTGAAGTTAGCTACAGAAGCTTATCTAGAAACTTCTGTAACTAACTTCACATCGCCGACTTGTATACTTGTATACGGTGTGAAGTTAGCTACAGCTGCGGTGCTCGTGTCGCCTCGTGGAGAGTGTGGCGGCACCATTACATGTGTTGCAATCTTGGAGGATTGAGCTAATGAGATAAACCGTCCCAGGTTGCAACAAGTGATCGAGTATGGAGATACCTGTGAAGCTGGCGGGACAGTCGTATAGAAGTTTAGCTCCATACTCCGATCCCGAGTACACGCTCCTCTGTATTAGTTCTCCCTCCTCCACGGTGACGTCCGCCGTGAACCACGGCTCGGGCTCGCACTCGGCGCCTGCTGTCAGCTTGCCTGGAAACAATCATGGACAAATGTTTTAACCGAATTTCAATAATATTATTGATTTATTTGGAACAACCGACTTCAATCGTGTACAAATTTTTTTAATTCCGTATAGGTAGGTATGCGTTTGACTACATACTGCCTGATGTTGAGCAGATATGCGCTCTAGGGTTACCTAGAAGATTTCTATTTACTCGGGAAATTTCGCACAGTTCGCTGGAATCGATGTATACAATATTTGATTATTTTTGATTTATCAAAACCGGTTCAGCCAATTTCAATAAAATTTAAATGACGCCACCTCTGAAGTATGATCTAGCAAACGAAAAAAGAATCATCAAATCGGTAAATAATTTGCTTTGTACTCGCGTAACATACATACAAAAAAAATCGGTCAAGTGCAAGTCGGACTCGCGCACGAAGGGTTCTGTACCGTGTTGGAACCCCCTTCGCCCCATTCCTCTTGCCGTTATTAATTGCAAGCAATAAACTCCTGATAAATCACGTCTGTTGTATGGGAGCCCCCCTTGAATATTTATTTTATGCTGCTTTTAGTATTTGTTGTTATAGCGGCAACATAAATAATATATCATCTGTGAAAACTTCAGCCTGTCTAGCTATCACAGTTCATGAGATACTGCCCGGTGACAGACAAACAGACGGACTTCGGAGTCTTAGTAATTAGGGTCCCATTTTTACACACAGGTTACGAAACCCTAAAAAACATACAGACGAATTGATAACCTCCTTTTTGAAGTCGGTTAAAAAAGAGGAGGCCACTAAACAACGGAGATAATATAATATGATAGCTCATACTTCGTTGTTTGTGCGCCGATTCTCGAATTTAGTTAATTATCTGTAGAGTAACATCGCGACATAGTCCTGTAATAAATTTGATGTACCATTGATCAGTGATTTTCAAGCAATTCCAAAAAAAATTGAAAATTCCAGTTTTTACTAAAATCGAGCATTTAGCGCCAATTGTATGTCGACGGCTTTTACGTAGGTACTTGTCTAATAAAAATGTCACCATAATAAATTACAAAAAATATCCATCCATCCATCCATCAGCCATAAGAAGTCCACTGATGGACATAGGCCTCCCCTATGGATCTTCAATAAGACCGGTTGGTAGCGACTTCCATCCAACGCGATCCTGCGGTCTTAATGAGGTTATCCGTCCACCTTGTGGGTGGACGTCCTACGCTGCGCTTGCCGGTACTTTTCGACCCCATCGGTCATCAGTCCTCCGCGCTATGTGCCCTGCCCATTGTCATTTTCAACTTGCCAATCCGCTGGGCTATGTCGGTAACTATGGTTCTTCTACGGATCTCCTCATTCCTGATTCGATCTCGCAGAGAGACTCCGAGCATAGCCCTCTCCTGGTTGGGCTACTTGGAGCTTACTAATAGGGCCCATAGTGAGAGACCACGTTTCTGTGCCATAAGTCATCACTGGCAACACACACATATATATATATCATTTATTTTCGGTAAGGAAATTAAATTCTATACTAGACAAAATATACTACGAGCAACACCACACACATCGTCGTATAATAATTATTTGTTAAAGGCCAAATCATACAACTTGGCGGGTGTGATGTTAGCTACAAGCTGCGGATAGCCAAATTCGGACTGAAGCTCACTTAACAGGTAACATTACAGCCGCCAAGTTGTATGATTTGGCCTACATGTAGGTACTTGTCGAAGAATAATGATTTCGCTTACCGTTTGCTATTTTCAGGTAGAGGGGTACGTAGCGGTCCTCAGCCAGCACCCCCGGCGTGGCCCGCTCCGGGGACTGCCGGTGTACATAATCACTCAACTGCGACACCGTGTTACTGCCGGCTCCTACCACTATAAACACCAAGTTATTGCATTTCGTTAAGATAACGTCCAGTGATACTAAAGGTGGGCATACACGATGCGATGATTTGATCAAATTTTCGCTTCATTCCAACTGGGAGCTCATTCAATTAATTCAAAGGTAGGAGGTGTACTATTTTGTTTCCTCAATAACTACTAACCAGCTATAGTTAACTACCTATATTTGGCCTCCACTGGACTGATCTGATGAATTGATGCGATCATCGCGTTCTGTGCGCCCAGTTTCAGGTAGTAGTACAAATAGTTAACTACCAATTCCTACCTTTGAATTAACTGAATGAGCTCTCAGTTGACATGAAGCGAAAATTTGATCAAATCATCGCATCGTGTATGCCCACCTTAAAATAGGTACTGTCAAATAATACAGGGTTATCCAGGACTGCTGTACTAAGCCGATTCACAATATCACTCTACAGGGTTATCTGCTTGCTCTGTGCTAAGACAAAAGAAATGATTCAGACCATCATCATGAACAACTTTCACTATGGGACCAACTCGGAATTTAAAAAAAACATCAGTTGGTCCATAAAAAAGTAAGTTCGTGTAGACCGGGTGGCCAGCCCTGGTGTCAGATATCTTAAGCCATACATTTTGTTGATTTTTAGTTGCGATTTTGTATGTGACATCTGATTTTCTTTCTCGAATTCCGTGTTGGCCCCATAGTAAGAGTCGTTCATAATGATGGTCTGAATCACCTCCTTTCGGCTTAGTACAGGGCAAGCAGATAACCCTGTATACAAGCTGTTGCTTTGCAAAGTGCATGGAGTTTTCAAAGGTATGTACCTATACTCATCATCGGGAACAACTTGCAACATGGGACCAACCCTGACATCGCAAACACAAGTCAGCAGTAGCAGCAGGAAAAGGTTCATCGACTCTTGGAACTAAATGTAAAACTAAATGTTCGGAACAGCTGTTTCTCTTCATAGTCAGTAAGTTCGTATAGGCCGGGAGGCTAGCCCTGGTGTCAGAGGTTTTATACCGCCTAAAGGCCTCTGACGTCGCTAAACAGTTAATACAACCGGGCCCTACAATTTAAAGTGTCATCCGAGCCACGCTAGCGCTCAGTAGTAAATGCCAGCCTCGGTCACCCATCCGAAGACTGACCGTGCTGAACGTTGCTTAACTTGGATGATCGCTAAAGAACACTTAGTTTAACTGCGGTATGAGCGCTAGTAAATGAAGTAAAAATAAAATTTGTTCATAATGATGGTCTGAATCTTCTCCTTACGACTTATTACACCAGTTTCGAATAACCCTGAATAAATAATTTGTTTATGATATTATTATTTTTGCAAAAAATGGTATAACCGACTTCAACCGTGGACAGGATTCGAATAGTTCACACGGATCGATGTAGTAATATTCACATTATTGTTGATTTATCAAAAATGGTTCAGCTGATTTCGATAAATTTAAAACGGGACTACACACGAAGCAACATGTTTCAAATAAAAAAGAATCATCATAATCGGTTCACCCAGTCGAATGTTCTGAGGTAACAAACATAAAATACAGTCGAATTGAGAACCTACTCCTCTTTTGAAGTCGGTTAAAAATATGCACGTTTTGTAGTATTTGTAGTTTTGTTTTTGTTTTAAATCTCTTAATTTGCACAGTAGATAGTTAACTTTCGAGAGCGTTTATTAATGTTTTTAAAAATACAAATTAAAATTAACTTATTTAATGTACCGATGTTAGGCACGTCTTATTCCTAGTGAAGCTGATACTAAACTTGTTTAAACCTACGTCTTAAATTCTAACGAAAGCTCGGGCGCTTATCTTTGCTGACACTGCGTCTGGGCCGTGGAATGCGGTGGCGTGATATCGCGTGGGCCGACACAGTATCAACACTGAGCTAAGTTCGGGGAACGTAACGCCTTCCCCCTTAGACCGAAGTTATCGGAAAAATGTAGTTTTTCCGAGAACTTTGTTCTTTACAATTTCCCGACATTTTCTTATGCTACTAAAAGGGGAATTGGTACCCCATTAACATTTTCTTCAATGTTCTGTTCCATATTGTCTCTTCGCATGAAACACTTATATTTCCACCAAATCGCGTAAACTATAATGACCATAATCACCATATATAACACTATGGTGGCAACACTAACACTTTTCACACTAATTTCGCTGTTTCCGCGTCTGGGGCTTTTCTTCAATAATTCGTTGAGGCGTTGAATGGCGTCCAGGTCCACACTCTTAAGGCTTACCGGATCGGCATTCGCTTCGACGATTTTCTGGTTGTCGGGTAAACTAGGCAGGTTGACTATAGGTACCTGCTTATAGTGCGGCATATCTAACGAGTGGAAACGGTGTCCGTAGATTAACAGGTTATCGATGAAGACGTCGCACGGCTTCTGTATAGTTAATATATATGTTCCTCGGATTCGTTCTTGTACTACGTCATCTCCACATCTCTGGGCTATGGTTTTCTCGATTTTCACAAATATTATCCACATATTTCGGCTAATTTTCTGGATTTTCAGGTTTTCCAGCTCGACTCGGTGGGGGTAGCATCTCGTGGCATTCTGTTGAAACTGCATTAGCTGCTCCTCGCAGGTTTCCGCTGTATGCATGGCTAGGGCTTTCTCTGGGCATAAAAATTCTCTAGCTGTTATTTCTCTGCATTCCTGTACTATTGGACGGTACTTATTACCTTCTACTATTAGGTAAGGGAATTCAGGGATAATGGCGTAGACTTCTTCGCTAGGATCATGGAACACAGGGAGTGGGTACAATTTGAAATAACTATAAGTAACGTTATCAACTAAAGGCACATTAATTATAAATATAACATCACTATCCCTAGCATAGGTTTTTACCGTAAATGTCTCTTCTAAGTTTACTAAATTTTGCTCATTTACTGGATACATTAATTGTTCAACATTACTTATTTCTTTTAACAACATTAATAATTCCTGGGAGTTTAGAACAACTTTATGTAGAACGGAAACTTTACTAAATGCTATTGCCGTCTCAATGTCACTGAGCTTCATAGAGATGGTTCTGAAATTAATTATAAATAAGTTAAATACATTAATTATATGAGACTGAAGTAATTCCGAGCTTTGCCTGTTAACGTTATTCTTATAAAACTGTTCTAAGTTCATAATCTTATCGCTTAGTATCTTAGTGTTTTCATCAATAACCTTAGTGGAGTTAACTACGTGATCTAACATTTCAGAAATGATTGTTATTTTATTAGATGTCGCGGTTTCGCGGCTATCTATGTCTGCTATAAGTGTATCGAAATGAACGGCGTCGTCATGGTCCAAATTGCCAGTTATAACTTTAACTAGTGAGCCTAACGGATCAATAAGGCCACGTTTGACCCTTTTCTGAGGGATTAATTTCTGTAACTTTTCGATGGCTTCATCCCTTACGTATTGCACCTGAATTTTGTTCTCATTTATACCACTTATTGCGGAAATATTTTGGAAAGTTTCTAAGTTTGTACAAAAATCGGAAAAGTGGTTTGAGTTCAGCTCTAAATCATAGGCTAATCCTTCTAATTTAATTGTTTTTACGATAGACCATTCGTTTCGCTCTAGAAATGCTTTTCCTAACTTGACGGGTAGAAGACCCGGATTATTTTCAATCCTTTGCAGTTGAAGGTCCTGGTCTTGGTGACTGTATCGATCCAGAAGGGCCTGGGTCGATGTCCATGCCATCAGAAGTAGGCAGCACCACCTGTGGAGGACATTTCACGTTTTTAAGGGGAACTTTGGTCTGCCTGTTCCTGACTTCTACGGGGACTACGTTTCTAACTACGTCTCCTGTTACTACTGCCTTTTGGTATTTGGGTTTATCTTTTGCCTGTCTTTTGTTCACTGCTTTGGCGAAAACTACTTTTCCTGCTTCTAAATTCGGTCCTAATTCTCCTCCTCTTTTTCTAACTACATTTTCTTTTTCTTTGCTCATTTTCTGGGAAATGTGTTTGTATAATTCCTGAATCCTTTTTCTGTGGTCCTTAATTAATTGCTGCTTATAAGCTTTATCGAAATCTGTATCGAAAGCGGAGTTAACTGAGGTATGCCCGAATACTATTTCGAAAGGAGTTAGGTCAGTAGCGCTATGTATAGCATTATTGTACGCAAGTATAGCATAGGTCATTACGGAGGCGGCATCTGTGTATTTCCTCTCGTATTTAGCTATTCTGTAAATTTCTATGATGGTGGAATGGAAGCGCTCTACCATTCCCATAGAGTTTGAGTTATTGGGTGTTCCGATATGTAATTTAATTTTATGCAAATCTGTTAATTCCTTCATTAATTCATTATTAAATTCGGTTCCGGGATCACAACTGATTTTTCTGGGAATTCCATAAAAACTGAAATATTTTAGTAATGCTCTAACTATTTCCGGGGTAGATCGGGACGGTACTTCCAAAGCTTGTCCTAGTTTGCTGAAGGCATCAATAATGGTGAGATAATGTTTTGATTCTATTGAGAAAATATCAATGAATATTTCCTGAAATGGGGATTCTTGTGTTTCCGTAAGTTGAAGTACTGGTTTTATGGGTTTACGGTCATATTTGCTAACTTTACATTTTTCACAAGAATTTATAACAGCTGCTACTGTTTCCTGCATGTTCGGCCAATAGTAGTTTCGCTTGATTCTTTTAACCGTTTCTGATATGCCTCTATGACATGTTTTACCGTCGTGTATTTTTTCTATTATTTGTTTTTGTTCGTTCTCGTCTTCTACATTTACTACGCGTTCTGTGCATTCATAAAAGTTAACAGTGCCTTTTTTAAATAGTGTTATTATCGTTTTTCCGAAATCGCGCCTGTGTTCGAATTTCTCAAAGTAAATAAAATATTTAACTTTTGGTTTTACGTATTTCTTCAAAAATTCTTTAATTATTTCCAAATTATTTATTGGGAGAAAAACTTCCAGAATTTTCTGGTGTTTTGTGGATAAATCGGTTACTTGCATGTCGTTTCCAAATTTTTGAAAAACTAGTATTTGGTTTGGTTTTGTGTCTACGGCTTCTTGCAAAATGGGGATTCCAGGTGAATCTAAATCTTTACCTGAATGAATAGTTTGACTATGGCTAGATTCGGTTTCGGACCTAACTTGCCAATGTGATTCTTTACGTAATAACTCTTCGTTTACGCTTTCGTCGTCAGATAAACCTATAGGGCTAGCTGTAGCTGTTCGATTCGAGTCGGAGAGTATAATAGTGCCAGAGTCACTGTCGTTCTGTCTGTCAGTCGTTTGTTCGGTTGGTCTATCTAAGTTAACTATCATAGAGCGGTCGTCATTTTCTTCTGATTCCAGGGCATTTACCTTAAGCCTAGATAAGGCGTCAGCATTTGTGTTTTTGCGGCCATTTTTGTATTTTATATCGAAATCGTATTCCTGGAGTCGTAATCTCCAGCGCGTTAATTTACTTCCTGGTTCTTTAAGTTGGTAAAGCCAAAGTAAAGGTCTGTGGTCTGTTACTATGTCGAATTTATGTCCGTAGAGGTAGGGGCGGAAATGTTTAGTGGCCCAAACTATAGCCAATAGCTCTCTTTCTATAGCGCTATATTTCCTCTCGGTATCTGTAAGCGTACGGCTGGCGTAAGCTACAGGTTTATCTGTGCCTATAGTACCTTGGGAGAGAACAGCACCAATTGCTACTTCCGAGGCGTCAGTGGTGAGGATGAAAGGTTTCGTCATGTCTGGGTACTGTAAAATTGGGGCATTTACTAATAATTCTTTACATTTTTGGAAAGCTTCTTTGTATTTTTCGGTTATTTCCACCTTTTTACCCTTTTTCAGGCAGGCGGTTAGGGGTTGCGTTATTTTGGAAAAGTCTTTTATAAACCTACGGTAATATCCTATGAAACCTAGGAATCGTTTGATTTCAGTCTGAGTCTCTGGGATAGGATAGTTTAGTACTACCTTTATCTTGTCGTTATTTGGTTTGAGTCCGTCTTTAGTCAAAGTATGTCCTAGATATTGCACTTCTTTTCGGAGGAATTCGGATTTGTCAAGTTGTACTTTTAGGTTGGTTTGTCTAAGTCTGTCAAAGACTTTTCGGAGTTTTTCTAGGTGTTCTACTAGACCATTTGAATAGATTAAAATGTCGTCTAAGTAGACAAGGCAGTGTATTCCTTGTAGACCTCTCAACACATTATCCATAGCGCGTTGGAACGTCGCCGGAGCTGTCTTTAAACCAAATGGCATTCTAAGGAATTCGTAATGTCCATTTTGGGTGGAAAATGCAGTTTTTTGTCTGTCTTGTTTTGCAATTTCAATTTGGTGGTATCCGGAAGCTAAGTCGAGAGTTGTAAAATAGCTACTTTTACCTAATTTATCAAATAAGTCGCAAATGTTGGGAAGTGGGTATCTATCGTCGGTCGTAATTTCGTTAAGTCTGCGGTAGTCAATCACCATTCGGTATTTAGGCTGGCCGGAAGCATCCATCTTTTTGGAACTAGGTGAACGGGGGCGCTCCAGGGTGAATGTGACTCCTGGACCACATTATCCCTTAATAATTTGTCTACTTGTGCTTTAATTTCCTGGGCTTGGGCTGGAGCCTGTCTATATGGTTTTATATAGATAGGGTCCTCGTTAACTGTCCTGATATGGTGTTTAACTTGGTTCGTAAATGTCAACGGTAAGTCTTCACAGTAAAATATGTCTTTATATTCCTCACATAAGTCTCGTATAGCTTTGTTTTCCTTATAATTTAAATGGTCAAGTCGTAGTTTTTTCAAGTTTTCTTTCAATAAGTCATCTACGTCTACGTCAGTCATGTCATTATTGTAGTTTACGTCACAAATTTCATTTTCATCGCTAATTTTTGTCACCTTAAACGGTTTTGTAACTGTCATTGTCATGTCTCTGTCCGATGCGTTTTGGATCACGGTTGTCGCGAAATAGTTTTCGCACTTAACTATAGCTGAAGGCATACGTATATTTTCGGATAATTGAGTAAAATTGATAATAGCGTCACCGTTTTCGAGATTCACCGGTAATTTCACTCGGTGCTCAGAGCGAGCTTCTAAGTTGATTATGTATTCGCGGTCGTAAACGATAGGTATAGTAGTTTCCTCAGTTTTCTGAATTTTCCTACCTAAGTCCATGTTGGCTTTCAGTTTCGACATAAGGTCTAATCCAATTACACCATCGTATTTTCTATCCACGTCATAGATGAAAAATTTGTGGAAACCTGGTTTATGGAAAATTTGGAAATTCGGAATTTTCACGACTTCATTATGGGTGCTGGAAGCATGCGTACTAGTGACTGTAAATAGTTCGTACTGTTTCAGTTCACTATAGTACTCGTTAGCCTTTGTGGGGCTTATAAACGACCTAGTGCTTCCTGAATCTAACATAAATTTTCCGTCTATATCTGGTACATATATGTATGGCAATTTTAGAGTGGCATCGTAATTTATTTGAATTATCTCGGGTGGTTTGGGGAGGCCGTCATATAAAAATTTTCATTTTCAATACCTTCGTCTGTAACTTCGGTGTTTTCCGCATTTTCCGGGATTTCCTCGGGTTCCGGAAAATCATATGTAGGGTATTCTTCATAATAAACCGGGTAAGGGTCGTAGTGCTGTGCATACTCGCCGTATTCAGCGTTGTAGTCCTGCGCGTCTGTAGTGTACATCTCATTTACTGGATGTCTAGGCGGGTGTGCAGGGGCAGTGCGCATTGTGACGTCATTGCTCCCTAGCTTTGGTGCTTGAGGCTGCGGTAGGCGGTAACCAAATTGAGCTGGTTGAGGGCGGTATCCAAATTGACCAGGCTGAGGGCGGAATCCAAATTGTGCAGGCTGCTGGGGTCTGAATCCGAACTGTCCAGGCTGCTGGGGTCTGAATCCGAACTGTCCAGGCTGAGGGCGGAAGCCCTGTGGACTTACCTGTGGCCCGAAGTTGGGTTTATATCCAAACTGCGGTCTGCTTACTGCTTGGTGTTGTGCAGGCTGTGTAGGCTGCCTAGGGGCTGGTACATATAAATTTTGGTTTCCGGGAATGCCAAATTTAAATTGTGTGGGAATCGTCGGTCTAAAATTGTTTTGATTTTGAAGCGGCATTGAAATTTGGGACCTATTGAGTAATTTTGAGCGGAGGTTATACTGCTCATGGAAGTTTACCTCTTCTAACACTATTTTTAATGCGTCCTCAAGAGTTGCTGGATTTTTCAATCTGACAATTCGTACCATGTTTTCCGGTAAATTGTACAAAAATATGTTAAGCGCGGTATTATCATAAATAATTTTCTTGGCAATTCTCATTTCTGCATTGTTAGTCTGGAATACCTTAGAAAATAGGATAGCGCGGACATCCTGAATGCGGCTACAGAAATCTAGGTAGCTCTCGTTATTTCTTATTTTTAGCGACTCGAGTTCGATAGCGACACATTCTTCGCTGCGAGGATCTCCAAAATGTTGCACAAGTACCTCTCGCAGGTTATCGTAAGTTTCGAAATCAGTACGCTCGCTGATAACCGCGGCGGCTTTTCCGGTCAATTTACTGGTTATGTATTGCATGAGAAATTCATTGCGGGGCGGTGTGCCTTGTAGTTGACGTAAAACATATTCACATTTCCTTAGGAATAAATTTAATAATTTTGTGTCGCCATTGAATTCTGGGATTAATGATAACATTTCTTTAGGGATTTGAGCTTGTGGTAATACGGGTAAAGGCAAAGGGCCTCTATTTTCTTGTGCCATTTTAGTAATTCAGGTAAATACACAGTTATACACTTAATTAAACAATTTACTTAATTTCTACAAATCCTTAACTAAATGCAATAGATTTTATATTACAATAAATTTATGAAAATTATGTAAGCTAATTTTCTAAAAATAATTAATTTTATTTTAACAATATAAACTAATTTATTTTACTTAATTCTGCGCAATTTTCGTCGCAATTACTTAATTAATGTGCAGTTTTTGTCACAAATACTTAATTACTTAACTATGCGCAGTTTTCGTCGCAATTATTTAATTAATGTGCAATTTTCGTCACAAAACTTAATTAAATTACAAAAATCAGGGAAATGATGGGAAAGAAAGGAAGTAGAAGGATTTTACTCGTACTCACAGTCCAATCGCCATGTTTCACTGCTCGAAGTAACGTATTTCTTTGGTTCGAGGATAGCCGGTTAACGGATGCGCTGACTCTAGGATTTTTCTAGGTAGGCCGTTAAAACTTTTTGCTGCCACACACTAGAGGATTATCTATTTGAGAAAAATACTCCGCGATGGCAACAGCCGACTATCCTACCGGCTGCGCCAGTTAACTTTCGAGAGCGTTTATTAATGTTTTTAAAAATACAAATTAAAATTAACTTATTTAATGTACCGATGTTAGGCACGTCTTATTCCTAGTGAAGCTGATACTAAACTTGTTTAAACCTACGTCTTAAATTCTAACGAAAGCTCGGGCGCTTATCTTTGCTGACACTGCGTCTGGGCCGTGGAATGCGGTGGCGTGATATCGCGTGGGCCGACACAGTATCAACACTGAGCTAAGTTCGGGGAACGTAACGAGATCCAAAACATCATAAATTTATTGTATTATTTTTACCGACTTCCAAAAAGTAGGATCCTCCTTTTTGGAAGAAAAAATTAAGAGGTGCTATCATATGTCCGTCTGTACTTTTTTTTAATGTATGTTTATCGATATTTTCGCCAACTGTGAACCGATTTGATCTATATTTCAAAAAGGTGTACCTACTCCCGAGGTTATCCCAATTAAATTTTATCGAAATCGGCTAAGCCGTTTTTGAAAAATTTACATTGATAAAAAAATTTCTACATGGATGACACATTGATTCGTGCGAACTATTCGAATTCTGTAAAATAATATGATAGAAGTCGGTGGCGCCATTTTTGGTGAAAAATAATAATTATTAGATTTACATATGTCTGCCTCGGGGACTCAGTGGTTAGTGACCCCGACTCCTGGGCCAAAGTGACGTGGGTTCGATTCCCACCCAGGGCGGACATTTGTGTGATGAGCATAGGTGCTTGCTCTGTGTTTGGATGTTATTAGTTATTATCTATACAGGGTTATTTCTAATCAATTAGCATCCTTTTAGGGGCTTATTCTGTACATCAAAACTAACAACTTTTGTTCTACGACTTTCATCAGAACTCAAAAAAAATCAGCTGTTCCATACATTTTGTCGCGAGTGAAAGATATTTTTCTATGGAACAACAATTTTTTTTTTGAGTTTTGACAAAAGTCGCACAATAAAAGTTGTTAGTTTTTATGTACAGAATAAGCCCCTAAAAGGATGCTAATTGATTAGAAATAACCCTGTATACAGGGTTATCCAGAACTGATGTACTAAGCTGAAAGGAGGTGTTTCAGATCATTATTATGAACACTTTACTATGGAGCCAACCCGAAATTGGAAAAAAAATCTGCTGTTTCATACTTTTGTTCGATTCCGAGTTCCAATGTTGTATGGTACAGCTGATATTATTTTCGCAATTTTAGAGTTTCCCATAGTAAAAGTTGTTTACAATGATGGCTTTAATAATCTCTTTTCGGCTTTGTACAGCGCAAGCAGATAACCCTGTCTGTATATAAGTAGGTATGATTTTATAATAATTATGTTTCGCAAAAAATGGCAAAACCGACTTCTATCTTGGCAAAATTAAAATAGTTAGCTCGAATTTTTCAAAAACGGCTCAGTCGATTTCGATAAAATTTAAACGAAACCACTTCGGGAGTAAACCCTTTCAAACTAATAAAGAAGTTTTCGATTCGGTTCACAATTGGCAAAAATATTGATGAACAAACACAAAAATATATGTATGGACGAACATAGAACCTCTTCCTTTTTTGGAAGTCGGTTAATAATATGTATGATAATTTATTATTTAGTATATCAGTCTCTGGCAGCCATATCACAAGCTTTATTATATGTGGGGTCAGAGACCGTGTGTAAGATATTCCTTAAAATTCATATTTATTTTATGAAATGTAAAATGCGTAACCATATTTAATTTTGGCATAACATTGGGCGTTAGAAGAAAAGTGTAACTCACAGAATTCATATTTGGTAACCGAATCCCACCCGAGCAACATGGCCGCCCACTCCCGCGCGCGCACCGCCCCGCGCCACTCCAGCTGTCCGGGGAGGGGGCCGGCCGCGAGCGCGTGGGACTTGTAGGGCCCGAGAGCCAGGTACGAGCAGCCTGCACACATTATATCATACAAACTAACGTGGTTTCTGCACATTTTCTTTTATTGACCGAAGCGGAGCGAAGATCTTCGGATTACGGACACGGCGATTTTGCTTTCATCTGTCTGGATGTTGGTTTTTGCCTACAGGTCGCATTTTTCAACGAATTAAATAACATTGGTACACAGGATCTTTACATATAACTATAGGTTTTTGTCGTCGGTGATTTTTGATAGGGAGAGTTTGTCTCAAAATGGCGGGAAATTTGCTGTCGCGCTATATACCAACCGATTTCGATAATATTTTGGCAAGGTCGATAAGTAACTAAATAAACAACATTCGCGAACCAAATGTGTCAATAATGATTAACCAAATTGGTCAAGAACAAGTCGAGATAATATAGACTTATATAGATTCAGCTAAAGAGATGCGCCGCGAGGTCTACTGTTCCGAGAACTACTAGTTTTAATATGTGAACGGGATACTTTACTGAATCATCTTCAAATCTTTGTTTTAAATAAATCTTAACTGTATTTCCGTTCAATGCTGATATCAATCGTTAGGTCGTAGGTTCAAATCTCGGTCCCGTACCAATGTGTTCTTTGGACCTTATGTACGGAATTTCACACCACTGGCTTTTCGGTGAAGGAATACATCGTGAGGCAACCTGCATACTTCCGTAGAAGAAATTTGGATGGCGTGTGTGAATCCACCAACCCGCACTGGGGCAGCGTGATGGATTAAAACATCAAAAAGGCCGGTACCGTACAGTACAGTGATATAAGAACGAGAAATTTACCTAGAGTCATGTTTAACATCTAGTAATCAATAATCTAAAACACAATTTATCCTGAAATTGAAATATTATTAACTAAGTACCTATTTCATAATGAGTTAATTAGTAATAATTTTTATTTCATTGATCCAAAAATAAGACCATTATAATTATTTTTCGCAAAAATGGCGTCAACGACTTGCACCGTGTACAGAATTCGAATAGTCTGCGCGAATCGATGTGACATCCATGTACATTATTGTTGATTTATCAGAAACGGTTCAGCCGATTTCGATTAAATTTAAATGAGTCTACCACGAGAATATACTTTTTCGAAATGTAAAAGATTTTTTGAAATCGGTTTTCAATTTATAATTTCGCTCAATTTTTTTACATTGTTCATGATTTATCAAAAACGGCACAGCCGATTTCTGTAAAAATAAATGGGACCACTTCGGGTCGGGAGTATATCCTTTATTTTTTCGATTCGGTTGACAGTTGGCGAAATTATCGATGAACATACACAAAAAAACATACAGACGAACATAGCACCTCCTCCTTTTTGGAAGTTGGTAAAAATAGATAATTGTAATTGTAGTTGTAATTAAGGACAATGTAAACCGCTAAAGTACAATGTAGGTGTCTTCAAATCCCGAGTAAATAGGTATCTTCTAGGTAAGCGTGTTACATCCTAGACCGCATATCTGCTTAACATCAGGCAGTGTGTAGTCAAACGCAAACCTATACGAAATAAAAAAAATAAAAAAAACAAGTCATTTACTTAACTATATATGATAGTAATAGTTATAGCTTATTTCAAAATAGCATCCTTGTCCTCCCTCATAGCGCTCGAGCCCGCCGCCCTCTCGTCTCCATGGTAACGGGAAGTCACTCCCGTCATATTTACCCGACTTCAAATAAGGAGATTATCATTTCGACACAATGTTTTGAACGTATTTTTCGCGATTATGTACTTCACCAATTATGAACCGATTTCGATTTCTTTTTTTTTGGTAGATCATACATCAGGTCCCATTTAAATATTATCAAAATCGGCTAAGCCATTAATGAAAAATCTATAATCATCGAAAAATGACATAAATCGATTCGAGCGAACTACTCGAATTTTGTACAGGATAAAGGTCAGTTGTGCCATTTTTCGCAAAATAACACAATGATTGTGTCGGTAGTTCGGTGCGGCAACAGTTACAGCACGCGGCGTGCGCTATACTCGAACTTGCGGTCGGAACTACGAGGTGTTGTTCATCAGCCGCTCCATACATTTTGTCATGTGTCAGTTTTTTTTTCATAAACTCTTCGTATGGAATAGCCGATTTCTTTTCGGCATTTCACAGTTGGTTCCATAGTATATGTTGTGCTCTTACTACTCTCACACTTGCTAGGTACAGAAGTGCATCAAACAAAAATTAAGGTTTTTGGTTTATGTACCTCGTTAACACTTCCTATACAGGGTTGTCTGCTTACCCTGTACTAAGCCGGCGATGAGCGTGTCCGCTGCAATAGCTGGCTAGGTAAACACTTCACATTGAATAAAACAGGTTCTGATCTGTACCTACGATCTACCACAGCTATTATGAGTGAACGCGCACACCGCACTTATATTTTATTTTAGTTTCTTTTTTCCTTGATGTTCAGATATGTTGAGAATTAATAGAAAGTTAAGTTAAGACATTGTGTTAAATTATCTGATGATGAGAACCTGTTGTCAAGACAAACCAAAATAAATCTTGGTTTTTAGACAATATTTATTTTAATGTAATCACTATTGTTTTAAGTATTTGAATAAATAAATAAAAAAAGCCAAAAGGGGATGATTAAGATCATCATTACGAATAATTTTTATTAAGGGGCCAACTCAAAATTCTAGAAAAAAAAAAATACTAATTGCATACAAAATTGCAACTCGGAATCGACAAAATGTATTAAAACGGCAATTTTTTTCTCGTGTTTTGAGTTGGCCCCGTAGTAAAAGTTGTTGGTAATAATGGTCATAATCAGTCCTTTCCGGCTGAGTACACCATTTCTGGATAACCCTGTATATGGTCGCGAAACTAGTTTTCATTAACATTAACTTTAAGATGAGCATTCAGCTGTAAATTAATTTAAAAATAGAAAATTAGAATTCATATCAACAATAAAATAGAGTTCATATTAGCACAAAATAAAGTTTTTGATATCGAAAAAATATCGCTCACCTGTTTTGTTAATCATGTAGGTGTCCAAGTCATCCTTTTCAGGGATCTGCCCGGCCTTCCATATGTTGGGGTTAGGGACTATTGAAGCCGGCAATTTTACGTCACAGAAGGAGGTAACCTTTGTAGCAATTTCTTCTACTTTTTGGCAAGTTTCGGATAAATTCATTACAGAGTTTTGAATTTTTTCAATATCTGTTTTGGTTAAGTTTTCCAAAACAGTTATTTTGTTGTTTATGATTGCGATTGACTCACTTTGTTGTTTGTTGTTAACGTTTATTGTGTCAGTTAGATTGTTCAATATAACAATTTTGTTGTTCAGGCTTGCCATCGATTCACTTAGTTGTTTGTGGTTAACGTTTATTGTGTCAGTTAAATTGTTCAAGATAACAATTTTGTTGTTCAGGCTTGCCATCGATTCACTTTGTTGTTTGTTGTTAACGTTTATTGTGTCGGTAAGCTCTTTAGTCTTATTAGAAAGTAAAGATATTTTGTCTTCTAATTCTTCATTTTTTTTTATTTGATTTTGATATACAATCAATTCATTGTGCACCTTAGTGTCTATTACAACCTGTGAGTCATTTGGCTTTTCCATGGATTGTAATATTTTTCGAGTTATGTTTGAAGCGTGTAATGCAAGTTGAATTATTATTTTGTTAGCGGCGACTTGGATATCTCTGGTAATGTCATGTTCCTGCTTATCCAGGGTCTCCATCGCCAGCGGCAGACTGTCCTTGACCAGCACTTTTATGATTTCTTCTATATTTTTACGTATGTTGGGATCTTTTCCGTTGCTGTATGTACACGCATTGTAGTTCTGATGCTTGTTTTGATAGTTTTCTGTCACCAAATCATCAGTTTTATAGAGTACTCCTCCGATATCATCTGTGTTGTAAAAAAATACAGAAAATAATTTACTTTTGCTGATGTGCTAATTAGAAGAGTGCTATATATGAAGATTCAGTGAAACAATTCTAGGTCTGTTCGGACAACTACTAGTTATAAAAGTATGTACACAATTATATCTAAAAATATAAATAGAGCGAATTAAGTTTAGTAGTAAGCTTAAAGATAAGTAGTTTGTAGGGCGGATAGCCGATGGGGTTGTAAAGTTCTCGAATGGAGACCACGTACCGGCAATTTCAGCGCAGGACGTCCGCCCGCCGTCATGTTGGCCTGACGATCTGGTCAAAACCGTAGGAACACGCTCGATACAAACTGGCTCCAACGAGTCTTCTTACGAGTTTTATTAGGAAAGAATAAAGAATCGGCCAAGTGCGAGTCGGACTCGTGCACGAATGGTTCCGTACCGTATAGGAGCCCTTAATGTACATATTTTATTTTAAATAATTATTTTTGAAGTAAATAATTTAATATACAACTAAATATTCTGTGAATATTTCAAGCATCTACCTGTTGGCGTTATTAATATCGATAAAATAATAAGGTTTCTTGTATAGAAGTCTTAAATATTAATTTACCTAATTTTAATTTAATTATTTATTGATGAAGTGAATGTATAACTAAATATTCTGTGAATATTTCAAGCGTATCGTATCGTATTCATTATTCATTACTTCAGGAATGTTCTATGGGAGCCCCTCCTTAATATCTATTTTATTCTATGTTTAGTATTTGTTGTTATAATGGCAACAGAAATGCATACTCTGTGAAAATTTCAGTTTTCTAGTTATCAAGCTTCATAAGACACACTCTGGTGAAAAACAGACAGACAGATGGACGGACTGACAGCGGAGTGTGGTTCCGTTATTTCCCTTTGGGTACGGAGCCCTAAAAAGAGTTTAGTCGCAAAAGATGATGTCCTTTCCACACCAGGACAAGCCGGAAATCACTTAAATACCATCCCGACATAGTCGACGTACCACCTGCTCGTACTAAGCTATTCGCTTTCTCTTTCATAATGCGGACCACCAGGGATTGGAATGCCTCCGTCATTGTTTCCTGACAATCACAATCTGGATATCTTTAAGATAAGAGTGAGTAGGAATCTTCTAGGTCTACAGAGTCCATCTTCGGCTACAACTTCGCTTTTCATCAGGCGAGTTTGTGACCAAATGTAATGTTAGGTAATAAAAAAAAGAAATAGCGCAAAATGAGAAACGGTCACAAATTGTTCAAAGAGCATTACGTCCAAGGCGCACAATGACTAGGAAGCCAAAATGTCCGGAGCTCACCAAATAGCAAAACGTCCAAAATTCCAATTATTTTTGCTCTGCTTTTACTATGAGGCCAACCCGGATAAAAAATTAAACTATTTCATACATTTAGTCAATTCCGAAATTGCAATTTTGTATGGAACAGCTGATATTTACTCTCGAATATTGCGTTGATCCCATAGTAATTGTTGTTCGTAATGATGGTTTTAATCACCCCCTTTCGGCGTAGTACAGGCCAAAACGGCCAGTACAGTAAATGGTATGAACTAGATTTTTTATTATAAAATATCCTAATCATTCCAAATTAAAAAAATCATATAAAATCCTATTATAATTTGTAAAATTATAAATCTGAAAGTATATTTGTTGGATTGTTACTCTTTCACGCAGCAACAAAACAACGGATCAACTTGATTTTTGGCATGTATATACAGGGTTATCCAGAAATTATGAACAACGATGAAAAGAGGTTATTTTATATTTTCATTATGAAAAACTTTCACAATGGGGTTCACTCGAAATTCGAGAAAAAGAAACAGCTAGAGCAGTTTCATACGATTGAGAGCAATTTTGTATGGAACAGATGCTGATGCTGAAATTTTTCTCAAATTCCGGGTTCATCTCATAGTAAAAGTTTTTCGTTATAATGGTCTGAATCACGCCTTTTTGGCTTAATACAGGGCAAGCAGATAACCCTGTATGTAGTTCAAAAATCGGAGATTGACACACCTAGAATACGCGCGGGCGAAGCCGCGGGCAAAGGCTAGTTATATCTTAATAAATAAACAGTGGATTCGTAAGTTGAAATGACAATGCACATGGTTCGTAGAACGGATAGTCGAAGGGGTCGTAAAGTTCTCGAATAGAAACTGCGGACCAGCAATCGCAGCAAAAACGTCCAGTCAAGGTGGACTGAAGATCCGGTCAGAACCGTAGAAACATGCTGGATATAAACCGGATCTTACTAGCCTTATTTGAAATCCACAGGATATAAACATAAGGCTCATTATGAAAGATCTAGGTATAAGAAGCCTGATCGAAATATGTATGAAACACGTACCATTTATCACTGAGTTGTCTCCGCCTTCAACGGTGCTGCTAAGATATAATATTAGCAAGGACAAAGAATACAATTGGGTTTTTACTTCCATTTTGCCCAAATATTTAAAACGACAAAATTAATAGTTGTCTCCCGCCCGCGCCACTGATTGACTGAGATGCATCTCAAATTTAGGTTTATATATTTATACGGTTCAGATAATGGAGCATAATTCTTATCTTAATTACTTATCTTTATTACTATGTTTTCACTTGAATTTTATTTTTATTGCTTATCGACGTGGTTTTTTGGTGTTAAGTAAACAAAACTTATCTCTGATAGGTTTTCAAGTTCATTAAAAATACATGCGTAGGTTGCATGGCCCGTCATGTCGCCCGATGTAATACATGCGTAGGTTGCATGGCCCGTCATGTCGCCCGGTGTAATACATGCGTAGGTTGCATGGCCCGTCATGTCGCCCGGTGTAATACATGCGTAGGTAGCATGGCCCGTCATGTCGCCCGGTGTAATACATGCGTAGGTTGCATGGCCCGTCATGTCGCCCGGTGTAATACATGCGTAGGTTGCATGGCCCGTCATGTCGCCCGGTGTAGTACATGCGTAGGTTGCATGGCCCGTCATGTCGCCCGGTGTAATACATGCGTAGGTTGCATGGCCCGTCATGTCGCCCGGTGTAATACATGCGTAGGTAGCATGGCCCGTCATGTCGCCCGGTGTAATACATGCGTAGGTTGCATGGCCCGTCATGTCGCCCGGTGTAATACATGCGTAGGTTGCATGGCCCGTCATGTCGCCCGGTGTAATACATGCGTAGGTTGCATGGCCCGTCATGTCGCCCGGTGTAATACATGCGTAGGTTGCATGGCCCGTCATGTCGCCCGGTGTAATACATGCGTAGGTTGCATGGCCCGTCATGTCGCCCGGTGTAATACATGCGTAGGTTGCATGGCCCGTCATGTCGCCCGGTGTAGTACATGCGTAGGTTGCATGGCCCGTCATGTCGCCCGGTGTAATACATGCGTAGGTTGCATGGCCCGTCATGTCGCCCGGTGTAATACATGCGTAGGTAGCATGGCCCGTCATGTCGCCCGGTGTAATACATGCGTAGGTTGCATGGCCCGTCATGTCGCCCGGTGTAATACATGCGTAGGTTGCATGGCCCGTCATGTCGCCCGGTGTAATACATGCGTAGGTTGCATGGCCCGTCATGTCGCCCGGTGTAATACATGCGAAGGTTGCATGGCCCGTCATGTCGCCCGGTGTAATACATGCGTAGGTTGCATGGCCCGTCATGTCGCCCGGTGTAATACATGCGTAGGTTGCATGGCCCGTCATGTCGCCCGGTGTAATACATGCGTAGGTTGCATGGCCCGTCATGTCGCCCGGTGTAATACATGCGTAGGTTGCATGGCCCGTCATGTCGCCCGGTGTAGTACATGCGTAGGTAGCATGGCCCGTCATGTCGCCCGGTGTAATGGGGATGTTTGGCGAAAGTGTCGAGAGCATGACGTGGCCAATAAGAGTGTTTCGCAACATGCCCGATCTGAACCCGTGACATTTTGGTCCGGAGTACTCATAAAACTATTTGTATAATATATTTATTAGTAGGTAGAATTTTAGTTCCAAGACATTGAGCACTAGCTCCACTCGACGAGCTTAGATAAGTCCGATGATTTATTTTTTTATTTTATTTATTGAGGCTTCACATTAATAACTACATTATTACATTGGTTATAAACACTTACAATCTAATTTAACTTAATGTGCTATTTTTTTAAGGAAGCACAGCATGCATTTTACCTTACAATACAAATGAAGAATATTACTAAAAATAAAATAAAAACTATATGTACATCATTAACTAACTATTAATAATGTACTAGATCTAGCTACTTGATCAGAGTTTATGGCCGAACCCTAGTTGAGCTGGAAAGGTTTCGGTCGTTGTGCTCACTGAAATTCGCTAATCAAATAATAATCGGTAAAGTGCGAGTCGGACTCGCGCACATAGGATTCCGTACAATATGTAAGCCCCCTTATTTTATGTTAATTTAATTATTTATCTTGAATATTTCAAGCATCTTCCTGTTGCCTTTATTAATTTCAACCATTAACCGGAAAAAAACAGGTTTGTTGAACTCCCTGTATTTTTTCTTATAGCGGCAACAGAAATACATCATCTGTAAAAAATAACTTTCTAGCTATCATGGTTACTGAGACTACAGCCTGGTGACCGACAGACGTACAGCGGAGTTTTAATAATACGGTCCCGTTTTTACCCTTTGGGTACGGAACCCTAAAAACTGTGTACCAAGTTTAGTTGAGATTTGTTGAAAAAATCGGCCAAGTGCGTGTCGGACTCGCGCACGAAGGGTTCCGTACCGTATAGGAGCCCCATTCCTCTTGCCAAAAAAAACTCCTAAAAATCACGTCTGTTGTATGGGAGCCCCCCTTAAATATTTATTTTATTCTATTTTTAGTATTTGTTGCTATAGCGACAACATAAATACATCATCTGTGAAAATTTCAGCTGCCTACCTATCACGGTTCATGAGATACAGCCCGGTGATAGACAGACAGACGGACAGACGGACATCGAAGTCTTAGTAATAGGGTCCCGTTTTTACCCTTTGGGTACGGAACCCTAAAAATGTGACCTGTAGACAAAACTTAACATCCTGACAGACGAAAGCAAAATCGTCATGTTGAAGCAAAGACCTTCGCTTCGCTTCAGTCAATGACGTCACGTTACATAGGTACGTTACTTTATTCGTACGTAGTGTGAATGCGGCGCTGACTCGCAGAATGCCACCTAGATAATAAGTAAGTCCGTATAGGCGGGTAGCTGGCCTTGGTGTCAGAGGTTTTAAGCCGCCTAAGGGCATTTGAAATGGCTATACGCTTAAAACAACCGATACCTGCAGTTTAACGTGTCATCTGAGCTACGGTAGCGCTCAGTTGTAAGTGCCACCCATCCGAAGACTGGCCGTGCTGAACGTTGATCTTGATCTATTGAAAATGCGATCTGTGGACTAATATTAACATCCAGACAGAAGGAAACGAAGTCGCCATGTTTAAGCAAAGACCTTCGCTTCGTTTCTGTCAATGACGTTACTTCACGTAGGTACATTACTTCATTCGAATTGTAAGTCCAGCGCTGGCTCGCAGAATATCACTAGGTGATAGTAAGTACTATACTGGGAACCCAGTGATAGCCCACAGGTCACGGGTAAATCTGGTGGAACGTTTTTTGTACAGTAAAATTTTGATATCAATTCTGTTTTTTCCTCATCGAATGCTGAGAATGTTTTCAAGCTAGATACAGATTTAAAAATATTATTTTTAGGTTTTTACGTTAATACAAACAAACTTTGTCCGTCTGTTTGTCCGTTTCGATTTAAAAGATAGATTAGTTCTGAACTTGTCTTGGCTTCATATTAGTAACGGGACATACCCTAGCAACAATGGATGGTAGTTTGATTCTCTTACGTCTGTCGAAGTCTGCGGTTTTTACGACATAAACGGTTGTGACGTTTTTCACGATCACTAGGAAGATTGATTATTAAAAAGTTGGAAATATAGATCTGCGTTATACAGGGTTATTTGCTTTCCTGCTTTAAGCCTAAAGGGGGTGATTCAGACCACTATTCCGAACAACGTTTACTATGAGGTCAACCCAAAATTCGAGAAAATATTCTGCTGTTGCATGCAAAATTGCATCTCGGAATTAAAGCTTGATGCTCGGAATCGACAAAAATCGGCCAAGTATGAGTCGGACTCGCGCACGGAGGGTTCCGTACTGTATGGGAGCCCCCCTTAAATATGTACTTTATTTTAATTGTATTATTTATTATCGAAGTGAATATAAAACTAAATATTCTGTGAAAATTTCAAGCATCTACCTTTTACCATTATTAATATAGAGCAAAAAATGTCTAAAAAATCAGGTTTGTTGTATAGGTGCCCCCCTTAAATATTTATTTTATTTTCCTTTTAGTATTTGTTGTTATAGCGGCAACAAAAATACATCATCTGTGAAAATTTCAGCTGCCTAGCTATCATGGTTCATGAGATACAGCCCGGTGACAGACAGACAGATAGGCGGACAGACTGACATCGAAGTCTTAGTAATAGGGTCCCGTTTTTCCCTTTGGGTACGGAACCCTAAAAATGTAATTCCAAATCGATAGCTCCTCGCGTTCCCGAGTTAGAAGGATTGTCAAAATATGTGGTCCCAAAATTGGAGGAAAACGTGTGATTGTGTGAAGTCGGTTGTAGCGGCCTTTTTAAACGGTGTTATTTTAATATAATTGTGTGTGATATAGTCAGCCTGCCCTTGCTGTGGTTTGGAAATTAGTAAGTTTTTTTTCGAGCTAGCAAGTGTTCAAAGAAAAGTGGCGACGCAGCGGCCGTGTGTAATATTACACATACCATTTGGAGCTACTTTTGACCCCCTCACAACTCAAAAACTATTTAGCCTACATCCATGAAATTTGGCACATTTACTAAAGTTTTTTAGCTTATCAAGAATCCAAAATTTCATAAATTTTGCTCAATCAGTTATTGATTTATTTACCGAATATACACAATGATCGATCAAATACGAATATACGGGTGATCGCTGCTGCCAGACCCGAGTCTGGTGCGTGGCTACACGCTTTACCCTCGCCGCACATGGGCACACTATTAGATGATGACTCGCTCAGAGTGGCTGCGGCTCTTCATCTCGGTTGCGACGTCTGCGAGCCCCACACCTGTATTTGTGGGGCGAGAGTAGAAGCTGACGGCCATCACGGCCTGACCTGCATTCGTAGCGCCGGACGAAGGCCTAGACATCATGGCATCAATAATTTGCTTCAGCGTGCCCTTGTGTCTGCCGAGGTCCCGAGCGTACAACAGAAATACATCATCTGTGAAAATTTCATACCATCTATCATAGTTCATGAGATACAGCCCGGTGACAGACAGACAGACAGACGGCCAGACGGACATCGAAGTCTTGGTAATAGGGTCCCGTTTTTACCCTTTGGGTACGGAACCCTAATAAATAATAAAATTCATTTCTTTCAGGCATGTATGGCCCATTGCTTCTCGCCAAATTTTATAGTTCTATGTCAACAGGAAGTACACTGAAGGTTTAATTCTCTTGGGAGTTTCAAAATATGCTATTTTTTTGGGTTTCGTACCTCATAAGGAAAAAACGGAACCCTTGAAGAATCACTTTATTGGTCGTCTGTCCGTCGGTCCGTCTATCCGTGTATTTAAAGTTTATATGCGTATAAAGTTTAAATACAAAATCTTCTTACAATTGAAGGGCCCAGTTGCAGAAGTCGCTAAGTTCACTTAGGGACTTTATCATCTGATAAAGCCAACGTGTAGGGCATGTCAAATGTCATATAATCATATCTTTTTTTTTTTAAATTGGCAAAAAGCCTTTATTAACTACAACAAAACTACACTACTATTACACAAAAAGCATTGGATCATCCTCAGACCTTTGAAGGTCTAAAGATAATCCAAATGCTCAAGCCCACTGCCAGTTGGCAGCGTGCCCAGCATGCTGGCAGCATTGCCACGCTGAATGGCAATGCTTATGCGTTGAGCCAAATAAACACCAGCATTTTGGTCACGCGTCGCGTCCACCAGACGCCCAGAACGACTTTTGAAAATGATATGAGCTCCCGGCCCCCACGGACCCAATGTCTCAACTCCAAATGGCTCAAATATGTAACCACTACCGAGGTTAGCATATTTGCGCCGCTTGTGCTGCTCCGCCGAATTGGCCGCAGCTCCAGCCCTACTCTGAGTCTCAGAAAGGTGTGACGGTGCCAAAGTATCGACACAAGTTGCGTCCCATACTAAGGGCCGTCCACACTTCCATGGGACCAGCGTCATGCCGTCAGGCCTTTTGCCATCACCACGCGCGAGCCCACTCGGTTCGAGTACGGCTGCGATATTGGCGGTGGCAAAAGCCCTGCGAATGACATCGTTAAGGCTGGCGTGGCGACCAATCCGACCAGCGCTTCTTGAGCAAGAGAGACCGTGGTGACCGAGCTGGTCAACTGCAGTACCACACTGACAGCGATGGGCCTCACAACACCTTGCACCCAAGCGTAAGCTGACAGCTAGACGAAATGCAGTTGGGTCTAAAAGGTTACCAGTATTGAAAGAGGGCAAAGCTTGCAACCAAAGACCGGACTCCCATACAGAGACCGCAAGGATCCGAGCGCGATCCGCGACGCTAGAACACGTATCTAGAAGAGATTTCCGTGCTAGTTCGCAGATCGGCCGATCCCACAGTCTCTGCGACGACAAAGTCTTTGGAAGCTCGGTATTTGGGCCAGCGACCCTCCAAGCATTCGTTGCCTCATTCAAATGAGCTACATCTACGCCGGAATGGCCTAAAGAAGGTGCGAGGATTTTTTCAACTAATTTATGTGTACTATGAATGGAGGACAAGAAAGCTGGTTAAGCAACACTTGAAAGGAGTTATTGCAAAAAGGGCTAAGACAAGGTACAGTAGCTCAAAAAATCCGATAAACTATGATAAATAAATGCGCAGAGTAAAACAACCGCATTAAATGCTTAATTTATGAGTAATTTCACATTTTCCAATTTGATTTTTGCTCAGTTATTGAATTACTGCCATTTTGGTCACATATAATCTTTTTGATATAACCTACATCGAATTAACAGCCTACATGAAAAAAATGCACTGAAGAGTTTAGTTTTGTTAGCAAAACTTTTCAGACGTTAATGATACATCAAAATCATCAAATTGTTACGTTTATAGGTACCTACTTTATACTTCGATCAAGATTTTATGCGTTTCTTTTGTTTCATTTTGGCGTATTTTTTCAGGTGCAATGAAGTTTTTGTACCTATGATACTTCAATATTTCAGGCTTGAACATTTTTTATTTTGGAAACTTCCTAGGGGCGTTATGGAAAAATCATGTCGCTGCATTGTATTATTTCGTTCAACCTGTGTTTCTATCAGTGATAATTAGTGATTAATTGTGGTATTTCGTTAATTATGAGCTGAGTTACGTGCCTGAGTATAGACAAGTGCTTTATTGTGGTGTATCGTGTGGTTCCGTAGTGTTACCAAAACTCCATAGACGCCTCTAGTAAGAGAGTAGATACGTCTCCACAGCTATTATGAGGTATGACTTTGACTTGACCGTGACTTTTTTGGATTATGACTACACCTATATTATTTATACACTATTTTGATAAAATATCAATTCAATTTCATTTTCAATTCTTGTCTGTGGCCTCGGTGAAGGTGTTTCACAATTTCATCAATGTCTTGAAAAATATTAAAACCTTATACTTGACACTGACAAATGCATAAGCCATGTGACGCCAACATACCTATAAAAGAAGAAGAATAAAATTTATTTTGGGTTTTTGAGAAAACTGTGATTTAGTTCGTATTTAAGTAAACATATTTATTTTTAAAGTACAGGTAAGTTTTGTCCACACTAATAAGTATAATTTTATATTAAGTCTCTGGGAAATAATTAAATTGTTGCGAGGAATTTGATGAGGATCATTGAGAATATAAAATGATGAATAAAATAAATAACATTTTTTTTTTATTTAAAGAATTTTGAAGCATTCAGACATAATATTTTGTATCGTAATTATTTGACAAGACTGTTTCGTACGGTTTCCTTAGATACACAACAAAAAAAAGGAAACCTTCTTTAACAGAATCACATCTGAGCTTCTCAAGGTGGGTCGCTATAACGTCGGCGATTAAATTAATTTCATTGAGCTAACATGACCGACAATAATTAATTTATAAGATGCTTTGCAAATGCATCCTGCCATGAGGCTTAGCTTAAAATGTTGCTTGTTTCATATTGATGACAATGATGTCATAACTCTGTCACCATCGACTGCCATGGCTTCTATGATGGACTATCTAGGGAAACCGATAAGCCGATCTCAATCAGATTTTCTTCAAATCTATGTCGTTGATGTTGATCATATGCCTATAATAATATGATTATCATGACGACTCCACCTATGTATCTTTAGATAGCTAATCATAATTTAATCGATTATAAATCATCTCTCTTAATTGCAGGGTATAATTTTTGCTATGTATCTATGAAATAGGTACGAATTGTCGGTTGTTTTGGCCATGCTATAAAATGTTGTAAGTACCTACTTAATTTTCAGGTTGGCCTACACGATCTGTACCACACTAAATGGAATTTTAGCAAGAAACGAAAAGAAATTGGCTACATCATCAAGATGTCAGCAATAGGACTTCAACAGTTCTCCAACATACATCAATATCTGTGGTCATAATATCTTTGTGGCTACCTTGCGTATGAACATCATAATTATGCTGAGTTATGATAGCTATAATTAAGCTAATAAACAAATCAATGGTTCCACATATTTTGTCGACTATCAATATAAATATGCAATAGCTGTTTTATTTTTCTCAATATGTAAGTTGAACCCGTAGTAAGTAAAAGTAATTGAAAATGATGAGCGTATACATATAAATTAATTTAAATCCCATGTAAATACTGGATGCTCAGTTTCTCTTTTGTGTGTTACTCTTCAAAGAACACGTACTTATTCGTACTATCAGACATGCGTACGTTGATGATAATAAACATTTTTTTTATTATGGGACCAACAGCAATCTTCAGTTGTTCATAATAACGTAGGTAGCACATATAAGTGGTTTCAGTAATATTAGATCTCTGAGAGATACACTGTATATGGTATCTTTCACGTATCTGTAATTTTTAAAAGTATACTGCTGAACATAGGCTAGGCCTACGAGTCATATCCACTCCGCTGGCCCTCAGGAGGATTAAGTTGTAACTTGGTGAAGTCGCGGGTCACCGAGAAAGTCGAAGGCAAACGTTGAAGAGGTTTGTTTTTATTTTCCTGTTTATCGTAAATAATCAAGAACATTTTGCCGTTATATTAATTTTGTGAAACCAAAACAGAAGAAAGTATTCATTAATAGTGTAATGTTGTTTATATTCTCTTAAAAGTAACCAATATTTCTGTATAAATGGATCTAAACAGCTGTGAATTATTTCGAAGTAACTTGCCCCGCATTCACATTGCTGTATTCTTAAAATGGTGAATGAAGATCGCGTAACACATAGACACCTCTTTAGTAATCAAACTCACGGGAAAAGTTAGATCGATGTATTTAAAAAAAAGGAGAATGAAGGATGAATACTTTTTGGCGGGAAAGCGGAAATAAGAAGGAGAAACTAAGGAGGATCAATAATGTGAAAATGGATCGAGGAATAGAAAAATGTTTGTAACCATTTACTAAGATCGGAAAATACTGAATAAAATATTTTGACTACGAGGTGTTTAAATCCTGTTATAGTTAACAATAAAAATCATCCAACGAATTGCAATGAAACGTGTTCTTTTCGTTGTTATAAGAATCCAGGATAATATAGAAATCGGTTTTTAACAGGCCTTTAGTCTATTTTTATTATTTGTGACATGTTATTAATGTTTTAAAGTCGAGTATGGCCGCGTGGTTTTTGGCGGGAACGCGGAAAAATCATGTCGCATTTTATTATTTTGTGAAATATGTTTCCATCAGTGATAATTAGTTTTCCAATGCTTTACTGAGGTCTAACTTGACCGAGACTTTTTCGGACTATGACGTGACTTAGAAGTCAATGTCCGCGCTGTAACTATTTTGATAAAATACAAAAAAAGGTTCTATACTTATAGGTAACACTAGCAAATGCATAAACCATGCGACACCAAAATATAAAAGAAGAAGAGTATGGCCGCCTTATTTTTAAACAATGTAATTTTCAATCAGAATACACGAAATTACTTTTAATGGACACTGTTATTGTAAAAAATAACAGGAAATTAATTATCCGAAAGAAACGAAGCAAATTATGAAATACTGTACCCTTTGGTGGCCCAATTTCTGTATGTTATTGCAATATCTCCTTTGGCGGACCCCTAGCCCTCCAAGCCTAACAGGCAAGGAGGCTTGTAACCACGCCCTTTCACTCATCTCAATATTCAAAACCGATACTAGGGTCTGCTTTACAACATCGTCTAAGCTCAAAAGGAGCTCATTGTGTTTCCACAATGGACTACAACGTAAAGCGTACATGAATTTTGGAATAAACAGACAACATCTTATAATGGTAAACGCCATGTGGGCGTTAATTTTGAGTAGCCTATCAGAGGCACTCAAAAAATTTTGAATTTTTTCTTGAACGAAAGGCGGAAAAGACTCATCTAGTATCGGCGAACCCAGAAGGCGAAGAGAACACTTGTCTACCGATTTGATATTAGGTGCCAAATCATTAAATTTGTTAATTACCAAATCTTTATCTGGACATGAGTCGCAAACGAAAAGTTCGCATTTCGAAAAATTTAGCTCCAAACCAATTTGACGAAACTCGTCAATAAGAATTTCCAAATCACGTAGGACTGTGTTCGCATCGCCACCCAAAGTCCCGTCATCCAGATCATATCTTTGTTTTTTTGTTAACAAGTGCCTAGGTCTCAATACAGAAAAGTTTTTTTTTTTAATCGATTTTGAGGTCAAAAAGTCACTTAAGTCCCTCCCTACGTCTCAACGATTTTGATTAAGAAGTCACTAAGTGACCTCTTTTAATTTGAAAAAGTTCCTAAGAACAGCCGATTTGTAAGGTAAAAGCTACAGTGTGCTCGCAAAATTAAAAAATAAAACATAACAACTTGTTCTCTTATTGATTTGTGAACATAACAAAGTATTTTGAAATTAACGTGTTTACTTACCCAATTTCTCACATAGTTTTGAAGTTTTTCTCAGTAAAATGGAGACAGAGAGGACGATAAGTTATCAAGGTATGTGAACTATATTTATTTGTTTGAATCACTATGTTAATTGGCAGTTTTGAAAAATATTTCAAAACTGGCTGGTTTGTTTTATGTACCTGAAGATTAATGGAACAAAGTGGTATTTGAATCCGGCAATAATACATCTGGATCTTCAGACAATAACACGTCTGGATCTGAATGGAGTCCTACGACTAGCAAAGAGGAAAGACTAATTTTGGAAGCTGCTCGTCGTGATAGCTTCCAAAATTAATTGTTAAATTAAATTATTAACTATTATCATTATTAATCAAATGAAATTATTTAATTGTTTTGTTATATTAAATTTTTGGTTGTCCTAAAATCCACAATATTTTGTTAGTACAGATTTAAGTCCACCAAATGTGTAACCAAATTTTTTAATTCCTAAAAATAAGTGTTAAAAGGCGCTAAGTCCAATAATTGGGACCTAAATCCAGTTTATTAAAAGTTGATTTGATAGAGAATTATAATAATAGATAAACATTCAATACTTTTGCATAAAATTAAAGGTTGATTATTCCTAATACCGTGAAGTTTGATTTTCTCCCATAACCTAAATAGAAATATTTCAGTGATCTTTTTTAGGGTTCCGTACCCAAAGGGAAAAACGGGACCCTATTACTAAGACTTCGATGTCCGTCTGTCTGTCTGTCACCGGGCTGTATCTCATAAACCATGATAGCTAGGCAGCTGATTGAATTTTCACAGATGATGTATTTCTGTTGCCGCTATAACAACAAATACTAAAAAAAATATTAAATAAATATTTAAGGGGGGCTCCCATAAAACAAACCTGACTTTTTAGACGTTCGCTCTATATTAAAAATGGTAACAGGTAGATGCTTGAAATTTTCACAGCATATTTAGTTTTAAATTCAATTCAATAATAAATAATAAAATTTAAATAAAATAAATATTTAAGGGGGGCTCCCATACAGTACGGAACCCTCCGTGCGCGAGTCCGACTCGTACTTGGCCGATTATTTTGTTTCAACATGACTTATTGTAAAGTTCAGTTTTTGGACTTAAGGACTTCTGCAACTGGGCCCTTCAAGTATAAAAATAACAAACTTCTCGGTTATCATAAAAATAGTTAGAGCCGAATATTTCGACACTCGCAAGGGAATCCAAACCTAGGGTACTTTCCGTTGACCTGGCATGAAGCATTGTCATAGAGTACACATAGGAATAAATCTGGAAACTGTATATTTTCCGCTAGATCACGAAAAAATAGGGCCTAAATGCCAGAAATAAGGGTCGAAGTTTTAATCCGGCGTGAATGAGGTGAAAAATTGTTACATCAGCTGTGAGGTGGGTATGTCATACCCGAATATAGATTTGCTGATTTCGATAACTGAAATTACTTCAGAATAATACCTACTCATTACTGAGATTTGTTATTAACTTTTAGACAAATAAGGTAATACAATACAATACAATATTTTTATTAATAACGCCATTGTTACATGTCACATTAATTATATTATTATTTCAATTATATTAGCTATCAATTATACAATTCATCAATTGTTACACTACATCAAATAGGATACCTACAATTGGTACCTACAATTCAATACAAATAATAAAAAAGGATTCAATCAATATGATAAAATTAACGAGTTCTAGTTATAGAAGTATTTATAATTCAGTAAAATAACAAAGTTGTATTTTTACGCACAAATCAACATTATTTAGAAACTATGACCTTAATATATAAAATTCACGGAAATTAAGATTAATGGTAGATACTAAATCCACGAACCTTAAATGAATTAACTTCTTCATAACAAAAATCAACATAAAACATTCTAATATCTTCTTCTACCTCTTCCCCAAAAAACTGCGTTTTTTCAAATCAGTTCTCACAAATAAGACGAGCATGCTACATGCATATTGGCTTTTTGCGTATGACGCGAGGATGTTTTGTCTTTCTGTATTTGGCAGTAGGGCAGTCTCTACATCTGACATACTTTTCCACTTTATTGGGACCCACTGGTGATGGTTGTTCCAAATTCAGAGCTGTTCTCTTTCACATTGCTTTAGGAAGGCGATCATTACTCTGTCTATGGCAAAGGCTATCTGCTTTCAAAGATAAGTCTAATTTGGGAATCAAATCACGTCGTTTTATTTTGGCTTTGTGATTTTTCACTATGAATGACAACTACATTAATCGCTGCTAGCTGATCCTGCTACACGTGGTTGGGCTCTGGTAATATTTTCCATATTTTTACGGGTACATGTTCGAGGACAGGTTTTTTGCCATCAGCTCTATCTTTGGTAGCAAAATAGGATCCAAGTATATCAATGGTAGGCTCTTCATCATTAATCGACTATGGAATGTGAACAGTAATCAATTCTTTCACCAATTTCCCGATTCACCACTTTCATCATTGGAATATGCTTGTAAAAGTAGAGCAATCAGTCTATTTTTCTCTACATAAGACATTTTATAGTTCATACACTTAAAAACAAAGGAATTTATTTATTATACTCATACAATTAAAAGATAACCAAAACATAAAATAGTTACACCGACTATGAGGTCGGGTATGACATACCAGCTCTGTGTTTGAGTACGTGTAGTTTACTCCACCGTCGGCGCAAGACTCTTATTGTCACTTAAAATCACTCCCCTTACCTCTTCCTTCAGCTGCCGAGCCAGCCAAGTTCCACAAATTGCATAATCAGGAAATATTAATAGTTTTACAAATGGTCGGGTATGAGATACCCGAACTCACTCATATATAGAGAGTTTTAATCATATCATGTGGGGTATCATATTATGATGCCAGCTAAGCTCTTTCATAAAAAACTTTGCTGACACAAGCTAAAACAGGAGCTTAATTATTTCTTCGACATGTGACTTTCTATTTATGACGGGAAAAGTAAAAAAACCCTTTTTGAGCTTTTTTAATGAAAACTAAATCCATGATGTAAACAATCTTTGACCAGCTTCGCCTTAAGATTACTTAGTATACTTATTTCCCGTTTGTTTTGCTACTTTTCAGGATTTGTACGGAACTCTCGGTGAGCAAGCCTGACTTGCACTTGTTTGTTTTTTTTTGCGAGATAAACGGCTCTTACTTGTTTTACGATAACCGAGAAGTTTAGTTTCAACTGCAAGAAACCATTATATTAACAACGTATTTGGTTTTAATTACAACTAATTACATATTGCCCAACCACGGAAACTGCTGCGTCGCTGACCCCGTTCTAGATTCAACACGAGGATGCACCGAGGCACGAGCTACAGCATCAGCGCTTTGTGACGTTCGACCGAGGCGACCTGCGTCTGCCTCCTAGTTAGGTGAAGCAGTTCCGACTACACATCAGTTAGGCTCACTAGTATAAATTAACTATAGTTTTAATTGTAATTTCATTTATTTTAATTAAATCTTTATAAGGACATTTGGTTTTTTTTGAAATCCTCCGACTGCAGCTACATATTTGGCGCAGTCGTTGTAGGATCCTAGAGTCAGTGCGCGGCGGTTTAGTGCGGTAAACTTCATATTTTCCGGCTCGATTTCCGCCACTCGCTGACAGGCTGTCTAGCCCTCATCTGGGATCCAGAACCTACAAGCCGCAGCCCGGGGGACAAGTATCCAGCCTTCGATACGCAGAGAAGACCAAATGCATATGTAAGTGCGCAAAACTTTCTTTTTGTGTTGCTTCCTGGACTCCACCTCGTCCTACCCTACCTTTAAGTACCCTTAAATTTTCAAAATTTTCCACCCTAGGAATCAGGGTGACCGGGGGGCTGAATCTCGTCAGTCTCGCCGTTTTAGTACGTTAGATAGTATTAGAGAAGTAGATTTAGATACAAGTAATTTAGAGATGTCTGATAGGCCAGACTTAATCTTTAAGGCCCTGCGGCCAGTTCCCGATTTTGACGGAAACCCAAACGTTCTCACACGTTTCATTAAGATATGTGACCAGCTAGTAGAGACTTATATGAGCGCTACCCCCGATGGTCAGTTAGGCAACTTGTGCCTACTTAATGGCATTTTAAATAAAATAACGGGGCCAGCAGCCACCATCATCAACTCAAATGGCGTTCCTGATAATTGGTTAGGGATCCGTGAGTCCCTTATAAATAATTTTGCCGATCAAAGGGATGAAACAGCCCTTTATAATGACCTCTCCTTAGCCACACAAGGACAGCGCTCGCCTCAGGAGTTTTATGACTATTGTCAGTCACTATGCAGCACAATTATGACCTATATAACTTTACATGAATCCTTACAAACGACTATAGAATCCAAACGCGCACTGTATAAAAAACTGGCTATGCAAGCCTTTGTGCGAGGTCTACAGGAACCTTTAGGTTCGAGAATTAGATGTATGAGACCGCCAACTATCGAAAAGGCATTGCAGTATGTTCAGGAAGAAATGAATATATTATATCTACAACAGCGCAATAATGAAGTCCAACCAAGGGTGAATAGTTTTAAAATTCAACCCTCGTTTACACCCCCTCAGCCTAGGATGCATTTCCAGCAACCAGCAATAGCATCTTCTAGCCAGAGGCCTATGCCCATGCCCATGCCTATACAGGTACCACCGCAACCGTCTAATTTTAGACTTAGTAATAATAATAACCCTGGTAACCAACCCCCTACTCGAATGCCGACACGCACCCAACAAATGTTCGGCGCACCGCCACCAAATTACAACGCGCGTAGTAATATGTTTAGAATGCAACCAAGGTTTCAACCACGAGGTTTTCAACCCCAAGCATTTTCATCCCCTAAACCAATGAGCGGAGTACAGCATTATTCGCCCAGATTTCTACCCCCTACTCCGCCTAGACTAAATGGACACGACTGGACTAAGCACGGCAACCCTCCACCGACTAATTATTTTAAAAGCCGCGAAATGAATTTTAACGAATGCGGTAATCACGAATACGAATACTATTATGACCCTAGTGATTACGGATATGAGCTTCATGAGTATCCTTTATACGACCAGGACCCATACGGCTACGCGGATTGTGAAAATTATAGTCCACAAATTACCGAAATCCAGGACACTTCCGACGTGGCTCAGGAACCACAATCCTCGTTCCATGAGGAAAATTTTCACAAGAATCCCATCTTAGACAGGCCAAAATAGAAGTTAACTTACAGACACAAAGACAGCTACCATACATTCAGATAGAAAATCCACGATTAAAACTTTTAATCGATACCGGCGCGAACCAGTCATTCCTTAGCCCAGACGCTGTAAGTAAATCTTATCCTTACGTACCTCTAGATTACGACCCTTTTGAGGTTACGAATGTTCATGCCGTTAGCCAGAACGATTTCTCTGTCACGGTACCCTGTTTTCCGGAGATAAACGACAATGACCCGATCAAACTTTTCGTATACAAATTCCATAATCATTTTGACGGACTGATCGGTCTTGATTTGCTTACCAAGTGGGAAGCAAAAATTGATCTTAAACAACTGTGCCTAATAACAAAGACAGCAGTAACACCGATTTTACTTCATGACTCGCGCAATGTTAACCTGTACGAGGACATAATACCGGCACAGAGTACAAAGCTAATTCGGTTACCGATTGACGCGCCTGATGGTGAGGTTTACATCCCGGAGCAAATACTCTGTAACTGCGTCATTCATGAATGCGTGACCAGCGTAGTACAAAACAGAGGTATCCTGGAAGTGGAAAATCCCCATAATAATGACGTAGTATTTTCCATTGACAGACCAGCTCACGCCGAATTGTTTAATATCGAGTGCACGCGCCCTAATCAAGTCCCTGCGCGTACCAAAGACGTACTATCGCGACTTCGCACCGACCATCTTAACGAAGAAGAAAAGGCTAACTTGACAGCTCTTTGCTCAAAATATGCGGACGTGTTTTATATTGAAGGTGAAAATCTGACCTTCACTAACAAAATTAAACATCGCATTCGCACCACCGATGAAATCCCGGTGTATACGAAGAGCTATCGTTACCCTTTTGTTCACCGACAAGAGGTTAGCGACCAAATTAACAAAATGTTGGCGCAAGGTATCATACAGCCTTCTGAGTCTGCATGGAGCTCGCCCATCTGGATTGTTCCCAAAAAGATGGACGCGTCAGGCAAACAGAAGTGGCGTCTAGTGGTGGATTTCCGCAAAGTGAATCAAAAAACCATAGACGACAAATATCCGATTCCCAACATATCTGATGTTCTGGATAAGTTAGGAAAGTGCCAATATTTCACCACCCTCGACCTCGCGAGTGGCTTTTACCAGGTTGAAATGGATCCAGCTGACATCCAGAAGACCGCCTTTAATGTGGAACACGGTCACTTTGAATTTCTAAGGATGCCCATGGGTCTGAAAAATTCACCTTCCACTTTTCAAAGAGTGATGGACAATATCCTCAGGGGACTGCAGAACCAGGTCTGCCTGGTCTACTTAGATGACATCATCGTCTTCAGTACCTCCCTACAGGAGCACATAACAAACCTGGAGAAAGTGTTCCAAAGACTACGAGAATCCAACTTCAAAATACAAATGGATAAGTCTGAATTTTTGAAGTTAGAGACAGCCTACTTGGGACACATTATAAGCCGCGATGGTGTAAAACCAAATCCGGATAAAATAACTGCAATAAAAAAATATCCAATCCCCAAAACGCCTAAAGAAATAAAACAATTTCTTGGACTTGTGGGATATTATCGCAAATTCATCCCGGATTTCGCACGCATCACAAAGCCATTGACGCAGTGCTTAAAGAAGGGTAAGAAAATTACTTTTACCCCTGAATACGTCAATAGTTTTGAGAAGTGCAAAACTCTTTTAACCAATGACCCCATACTGAGGTATCCCGATTTTGACAAGGAGTTTCTCCTGACAACTGACGCTTCAAATGTCGCCATCGGAGCTATCCTCTCCCAGGGTCCAATAGGATCGGATAAACCGATTTCTTACGCATCACGTACTCTAAACGATAGCGAACTGAACTACAGTACTATCGAGAAAGAGCTCTTAGCCATAGTGTGGGCTACTAAGTATTTTAGACCCTACCTATTTGGAAGGAAATTTAAAATACTTACAGACCATAAGCCACTTGAGTGGATAATGAGTCTGAAAGAACCTAACTCACGCCTCACTCGCTGGCGGCTAAAGCTCAGCGAATACGACTACACCGTTCAGTACAAAAAGGGTAGAGCGAACACCAATGCTGATGCTCTATCGCGCGTAGAGATTCACACAAACGAGCAAGCAGCTCTGATTGACGAGATTGACGAACTCAATTCTATTATGGGAAATCCTTCTGATTCCGTGATTGTCCAACCTAACTCCGAAACCGTAACAGTACCCGACATTGGATCAGGTACTGTGACTGTACACACTAGCGCTGAAGACCCTATACTCGAGGTCCCCATTAGTGACGAGCCTCTTAATAAATTCCATCGACAAATAGTCTTCACCATAGTCAATGACATAAAAAAACGACCTGTGGTGTCCAAACCTTTTGACACGCACACTCGCGTTTCATTACAGGTCGCTGAAGACAATCTCGAGCAAGATGTTGTAAATGCTATTAAAGAATACGTTACCCCGAAAATTAAAACAGGAATTTTAATTAACCCCCCATTAGGATTATATTCTATTATTCCCATAATTCAAAGAAGCTTTAAAAGTTCAACTATGAATCTCGTACTGACAAAAGTCGAGCTTGAAAATGTCAAGCCTTATCTCAAACAACAAGAGATTATTAAGCATTACCACGAAGGTAAAACGAACCATAGGGGAATCAATGAATGCTACCTGTCACTGTCAAAAAAATATTTCTGGCCTAAAATGAAGGATCAGATATCCAAATTCATCAATGAATGCACAGTTTGTGGTCAGGGTAAATACGATTGTAATCCCATAAAACAGCGTTTTAATGTAGTACCACCACCTACAAAGCCCATGGAAATAGTTCATATGGACTTATTCACCGTAGATAGTGAAAAATACGTCACATTTATGGATGCGTTTTCAAAGTACGGACAAGCCTATCATCTTCGAGATGGCACAGCTATAAGCATTTTACAAGCCTTGCTTAAGTACTGTACACACCATGGCTTACCATTTACCATAGTAAGTGAAAACGGAACGGAATTTTCCAACCAACTGTTCTCTGAATTCCTAAGAACCCATAACATTCAACATCACAAGGTTCTCCCACATTCACCAATCGACAATGGAATCATGGAACGTTTTCACTCAACCCTACTAGAACACCTAAGACTCCTCAAATTGCAACGCAAAGATGAGCCAGTGGTAAACCTGATACCGTATGCCCTCATTGCCTATAATAGCTCAGTACACAGCTTTACCAAATGTCGTCCTTATGACATTATAACAGGACACTTCGATCCAAGAGATCCAGTAGGAATAGACATGACACAGCACTTACTACAGCAATATACCCAAAACCACAGAGACCAAATGAAGTTAGTATATGACGTCATTAATGATTCGGCCTTGCACAATCGAACTGCATTAATCGAAAATAGGAATAAGGATAGAGAACCCGAGACTCAGTACGAACCACAGCAACAGATTTTCGTTAAGAACCCGCTTGCTAGCCGACAGAAGTTAGCGCCTAGGTACACTAAAGACACGGTTCTCGCGAACTTGCCTATCCACATTTATACGTCACGAAAAAAAGGTCCTGTAGCAAAAGCTCGCCTTAAGCGAGTGCCTAACAGTGCTAAATTGTTACAGAATACTGACGGCGATGGTGATGGTGATGGCGCATCTAACTCGCGCACAGGAGATAAGACTTGAGAGTCTTAACGACGGTCCTGGCATCCTCCCCTACAAACTAGGACAAACTCGGCTTATAACGCACTATCATAGCTTTCTGCAATATATCAAACTAGATGACCTAGAGAGTAAAGCTCTCGAAATTAAGTCCCAATTAATGAGCTTCGAACAAAAACTCAGCAACGATACATTCTCTCTATATGAACTCCAAGTTAATTATGTGTCACAAAAAATCGACAAAGTTTTAGAACACCTGAGAAGTTTTGAACCTAACCGGATAAAGAGAGGTCTAATCGACGGTTTAGGTTCGGTAATCAAAAGCCTCACTGGCAATTTGGATTATCAGGACGCAATTCGATTTGATAATGCTATCAAAAATATAGGAGACCACGAACATAAAATTGCTGCCGAGTTGAATACCCACATTAGCTTGAATAAAGAGTGGATGGCTCAGCACAACTTAGTCATCGAGCAGTTAGTGCAAAACCAAGAACTCATCAACTCTACTTTAGAGCTGATAATCGATAGTAACGCGTATAAAGACAATAGTCTCTTAAAATATGCTCGTTTTGGCCAGCTATTGACTATTATAACAGAAAATGTAGACGATTTAGCTAAGGAAATAATTAGGTTAGAAAATATTTTAGCTTTTGTGCGTACATCGAGTACACACCATTCAATGGTAGACGTAAATACTTTAAGAAAAATGGTAGATAAGGTTAGATTAATTTACGGGGAAAATAGGGTAGTAACCTTAGATTTACGTGATTATTATAGTATTATTAAGCCCGGTTCATACTTTGCCGGAAGACAGGTAGTCATAGTTTTTCAGATTCCTATAGTCACTTCTAGTTCATATGACTTATACAAACTCTCGGTCGCCCCTAACAAACGTAACCAAGTCCTGATCCCACCCTCCCCATACCTAGCAACCAATAAGGAGGCATATGCGTACATGGAGGCTGAATGCCCGAAGGTAGACAAGCAGTACCTCTGCGTGAAAGAAAACGTCGCCCAAATCCACAAACAACAGGACTGTGTACGGGACCTTATCTCTCATCATTCGCTAGAACACTGCAACTTCACCACCGTCGACTTGGAAACTGAAGCCATCGAGCAACTGAGCAACGGGGACTACATTGCAACCTTCCCTCACAACACCAGAGCCCATCTACAATGCGGACGAGAAGAATTTAAACAACTTCAGGGAAGCTACCTTGTAACGTTGCCGACGAATTGCACTCTATCAACGCCCATGTTCATTATAACTAACCAAAATGAAGAAATATCCGGCAAACCGCTATTGATCACAGATATTACCTACAACTTTACGGACAATACTCCAACATCGAGGATGCTCCTGAAATCTATTAACCTGGAAAAACTACACAACGCCTATAATCAAGTCATGATGCAGCCGGAGATGAAATTGAATACGGATACAACGTACACCGTATACCACACCACCATCCCTCTCTACATATTACTGTGTGGCGCCTGCGTACTCATCGTAGTCCATTTCTACCGACGCTACTCCCACAAGCGTTACGAACCCTCCAAAAAACAAGAAGAGGAAAAGCAAGCCACCCCCAAGTATGAAGAGGTTGAGCAAAAGACTTTTCCAGCAACATTTTCACTAAACGTTGGAAAATAGTTGCTGGTCTGCGGGTGGAGGAATTACATATTGCCCAACCACGGAAACTGCTGCGTCGCTGACCCCGTTCTAGATTCAACACGAGGATGCACCGAGGCACGAGCTACAGCATCAGCGCTTTGTGACGTTCGACCGAGGCGACCTGCGTCTGCCTCCTAGTTAGGTGAAGCAGTTCCGACTACACATCAGTTAGGCTCACTAGTATAAATTAACTATAGTTTTAATTGTAATTTCATTTATTTTAATTAAATCTTTATAAGGACATTTGGTTTTTTTTGAAATCCTCCGACTGCAGCTACATATTTAACTCAATATCTTCACGCATTATTGACATACGGACAGACAAACAACAAAATGATTCTATAAGGGTTCCGTTTTTTACTTTTGAGGTATGAAACCCTAAAAATAAGCAATTTCCAGATTTCTACCTGTATTTGTGTACTCTACGACAATGCATTTCTCCAAATTTCGTAGCTCTGGTCAACAAGAAGTACCCTGAAGGTTGTAATTCTCTTGCGAGTGTCGAAATATGCTGTTTTTTGCGACATAAACGGCTTTAACTTTTCTTTTTACAAAACCGAGTACTTTTATAATTTTTAAACAACTGCAAGAAACTATAGATTTTCGTATACGGTTTTAATATCAACTCCACACATCCACGCATTATTGAGATAGGAGGTCTTGACACACGGACAGACAGACGGGCAGACGGACAGCAAAATGACCCTATAAGGGTTAAGTTTTTTCCTTTTGAGGTAAGGAGCCCTAAAAAAATAGCATCACCACAAAATAACGTTGCAAATTGCAAAGGAATCGATTATTATACCTAAACAAGAGAAATTTCCTGTAAGAAAAGCTTAAAATTCAAAAGTGACGCAGACGAAGCCGCAGGTAAAAGCTAGCTTCTAATAAGATCGGTTGGAGGCGGCGTGCATCCAGCGCGATCTTACAGTCTTAATGAGGTCACCCGTTCACCTCGTAGACAGTCGTCCTATGCTATGCTACTCTTGCCGTTAAGTGGTCTCCATTAGAGAACTTACGATCCTATCAATCAGACAGACCAAGATTTCTAATAAGATCGGTTGGAAGCGGCTTGTATCCAGCTCGAACATGAAGTCTAAATAAGTCGTCCATTCACCTTGTGTGTAGACGTTGTAGAGAAACTAACCTCTATGTTAGCTTCTCTACATTCAAACTTTTGTACTAGAAGATAACACTGCCAACCTGCCAACTCAAATGAAAATTGTCCTTTGACAGGATCAGCTATCTTATTGATTTGTTTTGTCAGTCATCTGGAAGACACGAAATATGGTGCATGTTTTGGTTATTTTTTTATGAATGTATGTGGTGTTAGTTTATTCTTGGTATGTGGACAGGTCCCGCCCTGAAGACGGTATTAGCGTCGGATAACGGGCTAGGGTGAGAGGCTCCGGTCTCTTTGACCTTGTTTCAGGAGGACCTCATCTTGTGGGGCCGCTGTCCCCTAACCTGGAGCCCCGAGCTATCGCTACAGGCGCCTATATCTCAGGCGCCAGTACACCACCGCAGGCGTTTTCACGCTAACGCCGAGCTGGCGCACAGGCGCCTCCATCCACGGATCCTGCTGGCGCCCCGCTATCGGCGGGTCCAGCTCATCCCACGCACAAACCACCCTCCAGCGTGGTTCTTCGAGTGCTACGTTCACCTTCTTTTTGGCTAAAATTCTACGGACTCCACTCTTTTCAAAAAATTTAACAAGAATCAAGATGTTATAGACTTTAAGTGCGTTGTGTTTTCTGTGGTGTAAAATAAATGTGTAAATACTAAGGTTAGTTTTTTATATTACTCTCCTTACTCCGAACCGCTAGGAATCGTAACTTCTACGCTCTAGGCAGGACTCTTTAGGTAGGTTCTTAGATTTCTCTTTACTTGTGGTGCTGCAACCGGCTTACCCGCTTGCAACGCTACAATGTCCTATGCTACGCTTGCCGGTAATTGGTCTCTATTAGAGAACTTACGATTAGATAGATATTGATTTCAAACAAGACCGGTTGAAAGCGGCTTGCATCCAGCGCAATCCTGCCAGTTTTAATAAGTAACCTGTTCACCTCGTGGGTGGGTAGACGGTTACGCTTGCCAGTAAGTAGTCTCTATTCGAGAACTTACGGCCCCTTGACCACAATCATATCAATGAACTGGACTCGATAATAAATAGGTTTCTAACTCGCTGTCTTATCGCTTTCGGAGTTGTTCCCATAGTACAACTAGGAGATAACGATGAGTACAATTCATCCATCCATCGACCCTAGGGCCTTAACTGCTGGATACAGGCCTACCCTTTAATTATTTGAAATAAAATCGCTTGCCAGCGGTTTGTATCCAGCGCAGTGCGATCCTGCAATCTTATTGAAGTCACCCGTTCACCTGGTGGGTAGACGTCCTGTGACGACCACGGCGCAGGTTTTCTTAGGGCCAGATGTCCCCTAACCCTTTCTTTTATAAGGTACGTAGGTGGTAGATAGATAAAGGTAGGTAGATCGTTACACATATTTATTATTTATATTAGATTCGAACTTCATACCTAACAGAATAATCTTATCGAATAAATAGTAATATTATAGGTAGTAGGTACCCATATCGATGAAAAAATTAATTATTGCATAAATAGGCATGATAGTTAAGAAAAATAAATATCATTATAAATAATTGGTCCGACAGATTATTGAAATATGGAAACAAAAAATATCATTTGTTTTGTCAATTTAAAGAGAAACGATAAAGATAAAGCCCATCAAAGTTCAGGAGTCGGGGTCATTGACGTTACTCTGATATGAACGGGCTATCTACACCGTTTTTTGTTTCATTTGCAAAATAAAAAAAATTGAGTAGAATATTTTTGAAAGTCTTAAAAAACTGACGGACTAACTATTTTTGAGTCATCTACCAAATTGTAGTTCCTGCCATGTTAGTTTTAGAATGACCTCACATAGCTGACCATGTATTGGCAAACAAAACGTGTTATACGAAATTTCAGCTCAATGGGTTGAAGCTATCTGCTTCAAAATTGCGTTGCAAGATTCCATACGAAAAAACATACTTACTTAAATACATTGCAAGTTAAATAAAAGCTTGTTTAAAAATCGAACTCAAAAATTGTAATAAAACCCACGACGGTTAAAAGTGATTGAACGATCGGTCAAGTGCGAGTCGGACTCGCGCACGAAGGGTTCCGTACCGTATGGAAGCTCCCATTAATATATTATAATAAGATGGGTAATAAGAACTCTTCTTTTTTTTTTGAAAGAGATGAAGATGGGACTCTTTAAAAGCTGGTCTTGTCATCCCGTTACATAAAAAAGGAGAAAAATCAGACTTGAGTAACTACAGGCCGATATGTATACTGCCTGTGATATCAAAAATAATAGAAGCAATTTTAAAAAAAGAAGATCATAGAATATTTCGAAAATAATAATTTATTTACTCCAAAACAATTCGGTTTCCGTAGAAATAGGTCCACAGAAATGGCAATTAGAGAAGTAGTATATTATATATTAGAGGGGTTGGATGGGTCGCAGAAATGCGCTAGTATTTTTTGCGACCTATCCAAAGCTTTTGATTGTTTACGTCACGACATATTGAAATTAAAATTAGAGTATTATGGGTCTGATGGAAAATAATTGGAAATGATCAAATCTCACCTTAATGGCAGAACGCAGACTGTCAATGTAAATAAACGTAACTCGTCAGTAGGTACAGTTAATATAGGAGTTCCACAAGGTTCAGTGCTGGGGCCTCTTCTGTTTCTCATTTATATAAATGATCTCGCGAGCTGTCTACCCGATTGGGCTACTGTAAATCTATTTGCTGATGATACACACATTTGATTGACTGATAAAAATAAAGATTATCTTGATAAAAAAATATCGACAGCAATGACTGCGCTTCGTGAGTGGTTTGAAACTAACGGTATAATTTTAAATGCAGAAAAAAGCGTCATAATGAAATATGAAGCTAAGAAAGGAAATAATACAGGCCTTAAAACGGAAAATGTGTTCCTGGGGTATACTGTAGAGTGTAGATTATACCATAAGTCACAGAGAGCATATAAATAAAATCAGTAAAAAAATATCTAGCGCGAATTATGCCCTTTTTAAATTAAAGCCACTTTTAGATAAAAAATCTCCTATCAAAAATCAGTTCACTATGCATATATACATTTATTATTGAGTTATGCCATTACTACGTGGGGTGGGGTAATGGTGTAGACATCAAGAATGTACTAAATTGTCAGAAACGATAAAGATTTAAGAATTATAAACGGACTTAAAAAAAGAATGTCTGCAAAAAAATATTTTTTAGAAAATAAGATAATGACAGTCGTATCTCTATATATTTATAAAAGTTTACTGGAGATTCCTAATGAAAGAGAGAAAAAATATCCCAGTCTAATAATTGATACCCTTAACAGAAATTTAAGAAATAACGATAGACTAGTTCTGCCCAGAGTAAGACTCGGCAAAGTTCAAAAGCAAGGCGTATATAACACATTTTTATGTATAATAAGTTGCCAGTTGCCATCAGAAATTTATCTTATCTTGACTTTAAAATGAAAATTAAAGCATTTTACAAGCTAAATGACTTCATGAAAATAAGACTAACTGAATCTTTGTTTGAATTTTAGTATTTATTTTGTTTATGAACTTTTTACTCTATTTTATATTGACATGTTTCGATTTTATATTTTACAGAAATTATTATTGTACCCAATGTATTATTTTTGACATTAACTAATTAATTTTTTAACATTTTATTATTATTATGATTTTAATGGCTTTAGAATATTTAGTTGATTGCATATTTCTTATAAGCATCATGAATAATTGTAACTGACTTGCCTAATATAACGCAACTTCGTTATAAGGTTAATTAAGAATCTGAATCTGAATTTTATATAATGCGTTCGTTCACAGCCGATTGGAAACGAGCGCCATCGTCTGGAATCTCCATGAAGAAAAATACAGTACCTAGTATGATGGAAAAAATCCAGAAAATTTTCCGCGCTTACTGTACTTAAAGGAATACGGCGTCTACCCATTCTATCCTCTGATGTACCCGACCCTGTTCGTAATCGGCATGGTGGGGTACTGCAAGCTGGGGGTGAGCTGGGGGCGGGACGTCGCGCTCTGCAAGTACATGTGGCGCGTGCTGCGCGGGGAGCTCGCCCACCCGGAGCTGCTGGCGGCGCTGCAGCTGGCGCTGCACGTCGCGCTCTGCAAGTACATGTGGCGCGTGCTGCGCGGGGAGCTCCCACCCGGAGCTGCTGGCGGCGCTGCAGCTGGCGCTGCACGTCGCGCTCTGCAAGTACATGTGGCGCGTGCTGCGCGGGGAGCTCCCACCCGGAGCTGCTGGCGGCGCTGCAGCTGGCGCTGCACGTCGCGCTCTGCAAGTACATGTGGCGCGTGCTGCGCGGGGAGCTCCCACCCGGAGCTGCTGGCGGCGCTGCAGCTGGCGCTGCACGTCGCGCTCTGCAAGTACATGTGGCGCGTGCTGCGCGGGGAGCTCGCCCACCCGGAGCTGCTGGCGGCGCTGCAGCTGGCGCTGCACGTCGCGCTCTGCAAGTACATGTGGCGCGTGCTGCGCGGGGAGCTCGCCCACCCGGAGCTGCTGGCGGCGCTGCAGCTGGCGCTGCACGTCGCGCTCTGCAAGTACATGTGGCGCGTGCTGCGCGGGGAGCTCCCACCCGGAGCTGCTGGCGGCGCTGCAGCTGGGTGTGCCGGACGAGGCCACCTCCAGGAGGCGCGAGTTCCCCACCTTTAGAGTGCCTAGCTATAAGACGAACCTCGTCAAGTACGCCCCCACGTCGCGCGCCCTAACATTATTGAATAGAATCGCTAAAGAGATTGATATTTTTGGATGTAGTCTGGCAAATTTCACAGAAGTGGCACTGAAAACACGCGAAAAACCATAAATGTCAATTTTTTAGTTCATGTTTTGTTTCTCATTTTGATTTTAAGGTAATGATTGTACTTTTTTAAATTTGTGTCTCATATTTCACATGTTTGGTAAGGACAGCATCAACTTGGTGTTAACTGTAATGTTGCTGTAACCTTTGATGAATAAATTAAATAAAAAAATAAAAAACATTTTATTTTAATTATTTATTTTTGAAGACATTATACAACTTAATATTCTGTGAATATTTCACGCATCTTCCTGTTGCCGTTACTAATATCGAGCTAAAAATTATGTTTCTTGTATGGGAGCCCCCTGTAAATATCTATTTTATTATAATTTAATTAAGCGTCAAGCTGGCTTGCCGGTTCGGTTCGGGGGTTTGGGCGTACGCCGTTTGCGGGAGGCTGGTCCCATGGCCTTCCTTGCTTCCTCTCATGGGGTCGCGGGTCTTGTCTCTCGAATTCTGTCGCAAACGAACGTCCCAATCCGTATACCCTACGCGACAGAGGCAATCAAGGCTTGGTCGCTGCTGTGTCCAGTCACTGATCTGCCCGCAAGTCCCAGATCACAGCGGAGTTTGGACGTAGTGATGCTGAGCGCGAGGCATATTTCGGTTAGAACCATATTTTATGTAATCGTTAATAATTGTGACAAACATACGGGTATAATGATGTTCTAGAATATGTCTTACGTTTAGAGTCGCAAAAGTGGCACCACCGACCCACCGTGTACAGAATTCGAATAGTTTACACGAATCGATGTGACATTAATGTACATTATTGTTGATTTATCAAAAACGGCTCAACCGATTTCGATAAAATTAAATTGGAACTACCTCGGGAGTACGAGATACTCTTTCGAAATAAAATAAAAATTGAATCGGTTCACAATTGGCGAAAACATCGATGTAAATGCAGAAAAAAAAAGAAATACGTACAAACGAACATAGTACCTCCTCCTTTTTGGAAGTCGGTAAAACTATCAAACTTCTAAATAATCAATGTTTTTATGAAAAGAATATTCGCGTTGACCTTAGCCATCAGTTTAATAACCACAATAGCTGACGCTGGAGCTTATCTTATCTCGCGCGCGCCCCGGAGCCGGAGTGAACTCCAGCTCGTTACACAACTCGGAACAATCATCATCATCATTTTGAAGCCCGTACTCGCCGACTGCTGAGCAAAGGCCGTTGTTTTTCTTACCCAAGTGAAACATAACAAATTAGTTAAAAATGAGTTGTCAAGTGCGTGTCGAGACACGCGTATGATGGATTTCAGCAGATGGTAACGATAATTATGATGATGATAATAACCTTTGAATAATTGAGTATGAGTGTACAAGTTTATAAATTTTTCTTTGTAACTCGGAGTTATAATTCAAGAGCACACAAAATAATTTTAAATGATAGTTTTTAGTATGGTCTATAAAACCAGAATGTAAGAAGATTCCATCTTTTATACTTTAGAAACAAAGGGGGGGGACACTCTTTTCAGGGTTCCGTACCCAAAGGGTTAAAACGGGACCCTAATACTAAAACTCCGCTGTCCGTCTGTCTGTCTATCACCGGGCTGTTTCTCATGAACCGTTATAGCCAGAAAGCTAAAATTTTCACATATGATGTATTTCTGTTGCCGCTATAACAACAAATACTAATAACAGAAAAAATAACTATTTTTAGGGGCGCTCCCTTACAACAAATCTAAATTTTTAGTTGTTTTTTGCTCGAAATATATATTTGGTAGTTACAGGTAGATACTTGAAATATTCATATAATATTGAATTAAATATTCAGTGCAAAAATAAATAACTAAATTAAAATAAATATATATATTTACATCCTAAAGTCATTTTGGCGTCATGCTCGTCGTGCATCATTGTGACGTCCCCCGGTTCCCTTTACTTTTTTTATCATATATTTATGAATATTGCTTGCTTTTTTGATTTCCAGCTTCGTGGGATACGTCATTTTCCGATAATTTTATTTATCGCGATATTCGTCTTGCAGTCATGCTCAGACATTTTTGAACCCCGAATCATGGTGATGCATTCTAGGCATCCTAGATATATTGATCCTTATTTGACTATGGCATGGATTATTTTACGTCCTCGAAGGATGGACGGTGTTTGGGAGTGCGACGTTGCCAGCTTTGGGTTTTTTATCTCTTTCTTTTCCTATCGCTTGTCTGTAGTGCACAGTTTCTCCATTTAATAAGTTCCAATAGTTATCAGGTCCATAAATATACGGATGCCCTATACACGTATGTAATTAAATGTGTCGACTAGTAGTAAAGTTGATCTATGTGAGCGTAGATAAATGGATTGAATAGTAAATGTATGGCCGTCTTTCACGCAACACTTACTGAATGAAATTTAAAGAAATTTGGTAGGTACGTTGTGTACCTGTTATGTATATTTCTTAATATGTAATAATAAAATGATAGTTTAGTATAATGAACTAGCTCAAGCCCGCGGTCCGCAGTGACCTATTCCTTCCTTTCAGCCATAGGACGTCCACTGCTGGATATAGGCCTCCCCTAAAGATCTCCGATAAGACCAGCTTTGTTTGCCAGTATTGGTATATGGTTTCAACTAACTAACGTAAATATTTATACTTTGTACGGACGCGCAATAGCTGTATACGGACGTCTTATATCCACAGACGGATGCCAAATAGCTTTATACGGACGTTCAATAGCTACATAAGTTTGAATCCGTTCATTTGTTTGTTTTTGTAATGAATGTTTTATTTATACAAACTGTAGGATTTTAATTGGGTTCTCAGGATGAAAAAACCGCAAAAATTGAACAAAACATATTTTAATTTAGTTTGAAGAGTACTTAAGCCAAATTTAAAGTCTATCAATCGAGAGAATAATAGTAGTTTATGCAACTGTCATATAATGAAGGGTATTAAAACACGAGTGTGAGTTTATGAAACGAGCGCAGCGAGTTTCATAATAGTAACGAGTGTTTTAATACCCGTGTTATATGCAGTTGCATACACTACTTTATCTTCACTAATAAAAATAAAAAAGAAACATTAAATTCACGCGTACGTGTATTGTCACAGTGAACTTGGCGCCATTAAAATCTAACCAATGAGAGCGCAGCTGCGCGCGCAGGGTCAATCAGGAGCGAGCGCGCGCTGTTCTTTTTTTATTTCATTGGCACAAGATCTTACCAAAGAGTTTTGTGTATGTAAGTTTAGTAGTTTCGACGAAGTTTTCACGTATAACCCAACTGTTTTCAAAAGCCAGCCTAATATCAAAATTTTATACAACTTGTATGAGGATTTTGACATAAGGCTCGCCAGGTTAATTGGTCGCGTTTTATTGATGTTATAATGAGATTTTACGATATCGATGTGGATATTATAACATCATGTGAAATTGCTTAAATTGAGTGTTTTGTTGTTGTTTATAACAGTAGTCATTATAAGTCAAGTATTGGAAAAAAAAGTAGAATGTTACAACATTAGTGTAGATAAAAAGTTTTATACAATCTCAAAGGACTCGTTTTACCCTTTTAGTAATTGAATTTTCGAAAATGCTTCCTTAGTGGATGCCTACGTTCTAAGAAAAATACGTGTGCGAATTTTAAGTTTCTAGCCTTTATAACTCTTAGAGTTTGGCCTGTGCGTTGATACCTGAATCAGTCACTTTTCCGTTTCTATATATACTAACTCAACACCGGTGGCTTCACCCTCGTTGTCTTAGTAGGTACATTCTTAAAATGATAATTACCTGCAATCTGGCCCGCATTATTTTAGTTCTACTTAAAATGATAATGGCCCGCGATTTGGCCTGCGCTGCCAAGTACTTGCTCAAAATGAAAATAGCCCGTTTTTTAGTGATTGATCAATATGATAATTTATGGTCATCTATTTGGTAAAAATTCATTAAAAACTGAGTAATTATATTCTTTAAATTGTAGGGTTCCCTAACTCACGCCTGTGGAAACCAATTTAAACGGTTTCCATAAAGAAAGATGTATGTTCGTCTAAATATATTTTATTTCATCGACATTATCGCAAATTGAGAACTTATTCAAAAAAAAAAAAACATTTTTAGTTCGAATGAATATACTTCTGAGGTAGTCTTATTTAAAATTTTTCGAAATCGTATTAGTGGTTATTGAAAACTCAACAATAATGTTAAAACCTTTACATCGATTCGAGCGAATTATTCGAATTTTGTGCACGATTAAAGTCAGTTGTGTTTTTTTAAAAAAAAAAAAAAAAATTTTATGATTACAGAAAGCTAAACCGTGTAAGTGCCTACTCCTGTATCTATATTTGAGCCCGTCAATAATTAAATTACATTCTTTATAAAGTTATACTTAGATATTTTTAAAAACTAATCATCTATTATTTTCCAGCGGGGCAATTCTGTTAGCCGATCTCTTGACGGAAGTGATACGTTCTTGAACCTATCTCGTTTTTATGACAGTTCCGACAGCTCAAAACTGTCAGACAGACGAGACAGGTTCAAGAACGTGTCACTGTAGTAACGAGATCGGTTGAGAGAATTGCCCCGCTTGACATCAAAAGTTTATGTCCTAGTTATGTAAGCTATATTTTCAAACAAAATTTCAATCGACTGAAGCTTGGCTCGCGTTGCATGCATAAGTACTTGCTATTATTAAAATAGCCAGCGAGCGGTTAGGACCACGTTATTTAAGTACTTGTTTAAAATCTTAGTAGCCCGCGGTTTGTCCCGCGTTGTTTAAGTATTCGTAATTGTTTGAAATGATTTGGCCCGTTTGTTCTTAGTATTTTTTCAATATCATAATTTATGGTCATCTAGTTAGTAAAAAATAGTAAAAAAAATTGTTCCATTTTTAATTTGTAATGTTCTCTAAGAACTGGAACTGTTCACATTTTACAATATTAAAGAAAATGAATCTACATAATTGCTTACTCCCATATCTATATTTCAGCCTATTGAATGTGATAGAATAATTTCTTAACAAAGTTAATTTTTCTAAAGGAATCATTAATACTTTCTGGAACATCAAAGTTTATATTCTAGCCTAGTTACTGTGGGCTATTTTCAAACAAAATTAAATTAGACTCCGTTTGTTCCTTTTATCAAATTATTTTATTACTTATTTGTGTAATAGCCAATGTGCTAATTTGTAATATTTATTGTCTATTCCTACACAAAATTTCACTAGAAATCAAAAATTTGTTTTGTTAAAAGTTATCATTTTAATTAGTTATGCCTAGGTATCCGTACGTATGGTACGGATTTTACAGGATGACCGTAGCTCTTGTACAGATACATCTTAATTATAAGCTTCTCATATACCTAATTGTATTTATTATATCCGTTCACTTCGTTAGTCGTTATCGATGTTTTACATGAGAAACTTTGGGGCTCTACCCAGGATAATAAATTCACAAAAATTGAATCAAACGTATTTTTAATTTTGTTTCGAAAATATTTTTGCCAAGTTTCGTATCAATCGGGCCAGAGAATAAAGAGTTTCATACAATCTAAAAAGGCCCGTTTTCTTCCTTTAGAAGCCAAATTTCCAAAAAAAACCTTGCTCAGTGGATGCCTAAAACGTAAAAGGAATATTATAGGTGTGCGAAATTTTAAGTTTCTGGCCTTAACATTTTGGCCTGTGCGTTGATACCTGAAACAGCCAGAATGTGGAACGCTTTGCCTGGGTCTGTCTTCCCGCTAAAGTACAATGTGGGCGTCTTCAAATCCCGAGTAAATAGGTATCTTCTAGGTAAGCGTGCTACAACCTAGACCGCTTATCTGCTTAACAACAGGCAGTATGTGGTCAAACGCAAACCTATTCAGAATAAAAAAAAAAAAATGCCCTTTTGCCCTTCATATATAGATAGGTGAAAATTTTACTGGGAACAGTGCTTTAATCTTACAGTTGTTAGCTTGTAGTCATACAGAACTACCTCATTTATAGTATCGTATTCCTGAAATCAAGATCGCCAGGCTACTGAACTGAAATATAGCTAATGAGCGTCCGTATACAGCTATTTGGCGTCCACATGTGGATATTAGGCGTCCGTATACAACTATCGGGCGTCCGTACAAAGTATAAAGCTTAACATCAGATTGTTGCAACCCAATACCAATAAAATTATATTTTATTAGTTTTTTATTAAATACCAACCTCGGTCGTGTGCAAAATTCGAACCACCTCTATCAATTCAAAAAAGAATCGTCAAAATCGATTCACTGTATTCGGACGAGTAATCACGTAACAAACAAAATAACATACATTCGAATTATGAACCTCCTTTTTTGAAGTCAGTTAAAACATGTCAATGAATTTTCATATTAAACTCGACGTATTACTTATTATTATTATTAAAAATTATTTTCAAAAATATGAAATCGGGCGCCGAATATTACACATCGTGTATGTGATCGAAGACGATATATTTTGTTATGATTGAGGTAGAAATAATATTTGAGCTATTGCCACAGATTTCATAAGCGAGCTGGCAACGTCGCAATTGTGGACGCCAAATACGCGATTGTGTGGTCAGGAATTCTCTCAGATATACTATTGTGGATATACGCGCTGCAGCAGCGCCACCCCTGCGCTGAGATTTTTCCGGGAACTTTTCAATATTTTTTTGCAACCGTTTTAACGATTTCTCAGCTTCCGTCGATATTTGTACTACGGCTAGCTAGGACCAATAGGACCTAAGTGGCACCGACCAACAAAGTGGCGTCCGGTATGCGGACGTCAAAAGCAGGTGGACGCCAGTTTAAATGCACTTTCGCCTTCAGGAGACGTCTAATTGTTTGCGGGATAAATATATAAGGGGGGCACCCATACAAGAAACGTTATTTTTTTACTCTATTTCAATAACAACAACTGGAAGATACTTGAAATATTCACAGAATGTTAACTATTACAATCCCTTCAAAAAAGAAAAAATATATGTTAAGGGAGGCTTCCATACTGTACGGAACCCTTCGTGTGCGAGACCGACTCGCACTTGGCCGATTATTTTATTTCAACTTTGGCGACCTATATCTCAGAAATGGTACATGTGACAATAAGTTGTCAAGTGCGTTTCGAGACACGCGTATGATAAGCTTCCGTAGATGGTGAGGATGATTATGATGATGATAAAAACTATACTATCGAATATGCTATACATGTACCTATTTAATACCAGCGAGGTCTACTGTTCGGAAAACTACTAGTTAAGTTATATAATCAAAACGTATCTAAACTTATGATGTGTATGTTTTGACACCCACACAGGTCAGACTGATATCTCCCGGAATAGCGGCGAGACCATAATATTCTTATCTTAGTACATGAACAAACCTCGTGTTAGATTCTTAGGGTTCCGTAATAAAACAAGTAACGCGTATAATTTTGTTGTGTCCATCCGTCTGTCCGTCCCTATGTCACAAAGCCTCATATCTCCCACATTTAGGTATTCAATGAACCAATTACCTACTTGTACATTATGAATGATAGTTTTAGTATGGATCTCAATTTCAAATAGGTACTTACTCAAAAAATTCAGGACTGTGTAATTAAGGGATAGCTTTCATACGTATGGAAAGTGGGGGTGAGCTTAAAATGAATGTAAGTTTACAATAAACCTTTTTTTGTTTGACGTAGATATTATTTTTGAGATAAAGGTCGCCAAACTTGAAATAATCCGCCAAGTGCGAGTCGGACTCACGCACAAAGGGACCTGTACCGTATGGATGGTACTCATTTGATAGTCCGGTCCGAAATCCGAACCATGCGTCAAGATTCAAATATATATTTTCTAAACAAGAGTAAAGCAAACAGTCCAGTACTTATGCAACTTCATCGGTTTTTTTTTTTTTTTTTTTTTTTTTTTTTCGAATAGGTTTGCGTTTGACTACACACTACCTGATGTGAAGCAGATATGCGGTCTAGGATGTAACACGCTTACCTAGAAGATACCTATTTACCCGGGATTTGAAGACACCTACATTGTACTCTAGCGGGAAGACAGACCCAGGCAAAGCGTTCCACATTCTGGCAGTTCGTATGAGGAATGTGGACTCGAAACGCTTGGTTCTAATGCGTGGGATGTCCACCATAAAAGGGTGGCGCTTTGGTCGCGTCTGTCTAGCCGTACGATAGAAGAAAGGGGCAGGTGGGACCAGATTGTGCAACTCCTGGGCGCACTCACCGAAGTGTATCCGATAGAAGGCTGATAAACACGCTACGCAACGATGCTCGAGACTCTGCAGCTTCGACTCAGTCAAAGTTTCGTTGCCTATCAGCCTCCTGGCTCGCCTTTCAATGGACTTTAAAGCCTCCAGCTGGTATTTGGCAGAGCCATCCCAAAGGTGAGAGCAGTATTCCATGCAAGACCTGACTTGCGCTTTATAAAGACTAAGCAGTTGCTCAGGTGTGAAATACCGTCTCACCTCAGAGAGAACACCAAGTTTTTTTGAGGCTAATTGCGCTTTTGACTCTATATAAGAGCCAAAGTTGAGAGTCGATGATAGCGTAACGCCTAATAGTTCCAAGCTGTCAGTTACCGGAACGGATACACCACAGAAAGCAGGAGACAATTGGAAGGGCCTCTTTTTGGCCGAAAACAAACAGCCTTGAGTTTTCGTGGCATTAAACTTGACCAGGTTAGCAGCACCCCAGTCAGATACCGCCTCCAGACTCAAGTTGAGCCGTTCGACCATAGCCTTTCTGAGTGACTCGATCTGTGGCCCGCTCGTTCTTGCATCGGATGTGTAGCTCTCCACGACTGTACTGTCGTCTGCGTACCCAAAAATACCGGGCTTTAGCAAGTCGTTAATATGCAGTAGGAAGAGCGTCGCAGAGAGCACTGACCCCTGAGGAACACCGGCATTGATAGCCATTTGGTCAGACGAACAGCCATCTACAACTACTCGTATCGACCGATTCCTCAAGAAATCAGATATCCAAGCGCAGAAATCAGCAGGTAGGCCGTAAGAAGGAAGCTTGCCAATAAGACTCTCATGCCAGACCCTGTCAAATGCTTTGGAGATATCCAAGGAGACAGCCAGCGCCTCTCCGTGTTTCTCGATGACCTCACTCCATATGTGTGTGGCGTACGCCAGAAGGTCCCCAGTAGACCGGTTTCTGCGGAAGCCGTACTGACGGTCACTGAGTAGGTCATTCGCTTCCAGGTACGCCAGGAGCCTATTGTTAAGAACACGTTCCATACTCTTGCAAAGTATGGACGTGATCGAAATCGGTCTGTAATTGGCAGGGTCGGCACGGCTACCTTTTTTAAGTACAGGCTGCACGTTAGCAAGATTCCAAGATTTGGGCACTTGACCTGTCTTCAGAGAGAGGTGAAAGAGGCGAGTCAGCACAGGCGATAACTCAGGCGCACAAGTCCTTAGTACAATAGCTGGAATACCATCAGGGCCACTGGCCTTGTTCACATCTAGACTGCGGAGAACTTTGAGAACCTCCTTTTGCCGGATATGTATTTCACTCATTGAGGTGCCACAGTTTGGCAAAGTTGGAGGTCTCGCACTACCGGGGTCCAGACGCGAAGACTCCGCAAATTGAGATGCAAATAAATTTGCCTTCTCTACCGCGGTATGAGCCAGCGAACCAATGGGCTTCAGCAACGGAGGCAGTGAGGGGCGGCAGAAGTTCGCTTCGACCGATTTAGCTAAGGACCAGAAAGCCTTACTACCCGCAGGGTATGAAGCAAGCCTGTTCCCTATTCGACTAATATGCTCAAAGCGAGCCCTCCGCATAACCTTTTTGCAGGACTTAGCAGCCCTATTGTATTCTGTCTTCCTCAGATGTATGTCCTTCGCCTTACGGTTTCGAGCATCGACCCAAGCCAGGTATGCCTGATGCTTTTGCGCTTCGGCGCGTCCACAATCAGGCCCAAACCAGGGCCGAGCTTTGCTAGACAAAGGCACGTCCGAAAATGGGATGAAGTATTCCATGGCGGTACGAAGCACATCTGTCACGGCATCCGCGCACGTAGAAGGATCATCAGAAGAGAAGCACACAGGCTGCCAAGGGTAAGACGCAAAGAAACACCGCATCCCATCCCAATCCGCTAACTTGTACCGCCACACACTCACACTCAGCAGAATTCAGTGGTACAACACATAAATCCACACATCCATGGGAGACCAGCCTGGAGACCGCGGGGACGCCCGAGCCCCCCCAAGGATGTCCATCGGGCCCTCTCGTCCGGTCGCCAACCGGCACGATGGCGCATCCCTGGGATTTTTCGACAGATGGCGGGGCAGCCTTTCATGAGTGGCTAGCTCACTACTTGGGCCCCCTACTATCTGCGGTCGGCCAGCGACAAACCGTGCCTCGGATCCCGCTGCCCTCCACGACTGGTCGGCCGATGCGGTAATCAACGTGTGCACCGTATTCATCCACCAGACGACGCTACTGTTTCGACCCAGCTTCCTGAGTGACGTCACCAGACTTCGCGCCGGAACACGAGCTTATGAGAGTCGCTTGGCGGCGCGACTTAGTCTGGTGGGTGGTCTCTCGCCACGGCTAAAGCCTACCACCAGTATGGTTGTTGCCTGGTTAGCACCACCCAGGACCACGTGTGGGGGATAAAATAATAAAAGGGTTCCTACCCACGGACGAAGGCAACTCAGACCCAATACTAATACAAATAGTTTCTTCAGATATTATTAAACTAGCTGCACCCCGCAGTGTTACCCGCGTTAGCCCGAGTGTTAATAACGGATCCAATAATAATCCAAGGTCTAATAAGCTACCTTCGTACCGAATTTTATCCAAATCGGTTCAGCCGTTTTAGCGTGAAAGAGTAACAAACATCTATGCATACTCACAAACTTTCGCCCTTATAATATTAGTAGGAAGTAGGATTATAACTAGTAGTTCTCTGAGCAGTAGATTTCGCGACAAATCTCCTTAATTAAATCTTCGTTAGCCTATATTATTCCTATATACTTACCTATATTATTCCTATATGCCTATATACTTCGTAGCCTCGGTCTTGACCGATTTGGTTAATAGTCGCATAATATCTTGTCAGAATTCAGATAGTAAACCATCTTGACAATTATTATCAAAATCGGCTGTTAAATAGTGCGAAAGCAATTTTCTCCATTTTACGGGAAATATCCAATCAACCCAATCAAACATTGCCGACGACAAAAAAAATCTAATACTTAGGTACACAAAACCTGTGTACCAAGTTTCGTCGAAATTAGTTGAATAATGCGACCAACAGACGACATACATCTGGACAGACGAAAGCAAAATTGCCGTGTTCATACAAAGATCTTAGATTTAAAATAATTTAATTTAAATTTATTTAATATGGGCTCCCATACAACATACCAGAATTTAAAGCCGTATTTCGCTCGCTACTAATAACTGTGACAGGTAGATGCCTGAAATTTTCACTGAAAATGTTTAGTTATACATTTACTTTAAGAATAAATAACTAAAATAAAATATATTAAGGGAGGCCGCCACACGGTACGGAACCCTTCGTGCACCAGTCCGACTCGCACTTAGCTGATTATTAGGGTTCCGTATCCAAAGGGTAAATACGGGACTCTATTACTAAGACTCGTCAGTCTGTCTGTCTGTCACCGGGCTGTATCTCATGCACTGTGATGGCTAGAAAGTTGAAATTTTCACAGATGATGTATTTTTGTTGCCGCTATAACAAATAATACTAAAAACATAATTAAATAAATATTTAAGGGGGGCTCCCATACAACAAACCTGAATTTTTCACCGGTTTTCGTTCAATATTAATGACAGTAACACGTAATTACAGAATATTTAATTTTAATAATTACTTTAAAAATAAATAATAAAATTAAGATAAAATAATATTTGAGTGGGTCTCCCGTACAAAAAACGCAATTATTATTTAAATATTCAGAGAATATTTAGTTGTATATTCACTTCAAAAGTAAATAATTAATTTAAAATACATTATATAAGGGGGCTCCCATACGGTACGGATCCCATCGTGCGCGAGTCCAACTCGCGCTTGGCCGATTTTTGGCATAGCTATAGTTCAAACCTCGGAGAGTGACTTTCATTAATTACTTTTTATCTCGGAAAAACAAAAGGTTTCTATTGAATATCACAAAAATTTAAATATGACGCCGGCGAAGCCGCAGGCAAAAGCTTATTACTGTTAAATAGACCCGTTATGTAAGTTAGATTATTTATTTATCAAAACAATAAGTACGTGTTTCAACAAATTAAAGTGCGTGACAAAGCAATGTTAAGCTACCTAATTAAAAATGCAATGATAAAGATAAGCTTCAAAGGTCAGCGTCAAAGTTCGGAAGTCAGGGCTATTGACGTCACGTCGATATGAAATTGCTATAATTTCATCATTTTTTGTTTTGCGGAATAAATCATAGGAACGTGTAGAATAATTTTAGGGTTCCGCGTTTTAGTACGGAACCTTACACTTACTTATTCAACGAGTATTTTTACGTAGCCGTGTGGCGCCTTGAACCACCAGCTGTGTAAGATCTAGCGTTAAGGCTATATAGCTTGCGCGTTTCAAGCCCAGCATGGTTTGTGTCCAGGTATGGGTGAAGCCACTCCTTGTGGGTGGTGGCCATCAAAGTCCCCCAGGATCACTAATTGGTCCGAAGGGTAGCTGAGCTGAGCAGCATCCGCCGCCTCACTGCGGTATTCACTGAGTCTAGTCGTCTCCTGGTCCCGGCTATGCGATCGGTATACACATTACACAGGCATTAATTTTATTCTGTTTTTAGTATTTTTTGTTAAAGCGGCAACAGAAATACATCATCTGTGAAAATTTCAGCTTTCTAGCTATAACGGTTCATGAGATACAGTTTGGAGACAGACAGTCAGACGGACAGACGGAATCTTAGTAATAGGGTCCCGTTTTTATCCTTTGGGTACGGAACCCTAAAAAGGAACAACAAGGTACAATATGGACCTATCACATACAGTAATCACTCTTATTGGCGAGTAAACCAAAATCAAGCCAATCAGAGTAAAGGTTAGATATGGTTATCAAATCTTACTAAAGCAACTCGTATTTATGTAAAAATTCTAACTTTTTTCAGTAAGATTGAGAAATATCATAGCCAATGTCGAATTATCCGTGTTTTTGCAAAATTCCAAGGAATTTTGCAATAAAACGGATTATCAAATTTTTCTACGACATATATACATATATGTAGATGTTAATTAGGTTCAAATAATATTTAGGTCTCCACTCGAGAACTTTCCGACCCCATCGGTCATCAGTCCTCCGCGCTATGTGCCCTGCCCATTGCCATTTCAACTTGCCAATCCGTTGGGCTATGTCGGTAACTTTGGTTCTTCTACGGATCTCCTCATTTCTGATTCGATCTCGCAGAGAGACTCCGAGCATAGCCCTCTCCATAGCTCGTTGGGCTACTTGGAGCTTACCAATAAGGCCCATAGTGAGAGACCACGTTTCTGTGCCATAAGTCATCACTGGCAACACACACTGGTCGAAAACTTTCGACTTGAGGCACTGAGGTATGTCAGACGAGAAGACGCTACGCAATTTTCCGAACGCTGCCCAGCCGAGTTGGATTCGGCGATTGGCCTCTTTCTTGAAGTCGGACCTACCTAACTGGACTACTTGTCCTAGGTAGACGTACGAGTCAACGACTTCAAGAACCGAGTTCCCAACAGAGATCGGGGTGGGTACAACATGGGAATTACACATAACTTTCGTCTTGTCCATGTTCATCTTAAGACCCACCTGTTGAGAAACCCGATTGAGGCCTTCGAGCATCGTGCTGAGCTCTTCCATCGATTTTGCCATGACTACTATATCGTCGGCAAACCGAAGGTGAGTGAGGTATTCGCCATTGACATTGATGCCGAATCCTTTCCATTCCAGGAGCTTGAAGGCGTTCTCCAAAGTAGCCGTAAACAGTTTCGGAGAAATTACGTCTCCCTGTCTTACGCCTCTTTTTAAAGGGATCGCCTTGGAGCTCTCTTCCTGTACTCGGACCGACATAGTGGCGTTATTATACAAGCACTTCAACACTTCGATGTACCGATAGTCAATACGGCATCGTTGGAGAGACTCGAGCACAGCCCAAGTCTCGACCGAATCAAAGGCTTTCTCATAGTCCACAAACGCTAAGCAAAGTGGCAAGTTATACTCTTCGGTCTTCTGTATAACCTGCCGTAGCGTATGAATGTGGTCTATGGTACTAAAGCCCTTTCGGAAACCGGCTTGTTCGGAAGGCTGGAAGTCATCAAGCCTGCGCTCGAGACGATTCGTAATGACCCTTGAAAACAGCTTATAAACATGGCTCAGAAGCGAGATGGGTCTGTAGTTCTTCAATAAGGTGTTGTCACCTTTCTTGAAAAACAACACCACCACGCTTCTGTTCCATGCTTCTGGCGTGATGCCCTCGAGGACGACGGTGTTAAAAAGCTTCTGGAGGACTTTTAGTACAGGTGTTCCACCCGCTCTCAGAAGCTCTGATGTGATACCGTCATCACCCGGCGCCTTGTTGTTCTTAAGCTGATTCAGGGCCATTCTAATCTCGTACAGGCTGATGTCTGGGATATCTTCGGTGAAGTGTCGGGTCAGCTTGGCTCTTGGATCTTTGGCCGCGCTGCTAACAGGCTTAGCGACCGAAGCGTATTACTGTCCATAGAACCTTTCGATCTCCTCTAATACCTCTGCCTTGGTCGACGCTAAACTTCCATCTTCTCTCTTCAGCTTTGTCAATTGGCTTTGTCCAATAGACAAATCTCTTGCGAACACTTTGGAGCCTTTGTTCCGCTCTATTGTCTTTTTAATATGTTTAGTATTAAAAAGACGGATGTCGTGCCGCAAGGATTTCGAAATTTGTCTATTGAGACGCCTATATGACTTTGCATCATCGGAAGACTGCAATCTTAGCGAGCGTCGTTCGGCCATGAGATTTACAGTGTGATCGGAGAATTTCTGCGGTTTATTTGAACGGCGGGGTCTAAAGAACTTAGCACCCACCGTTTGGACAGTTTCTACGAGCCCGTTGTTTATCTCGTCCACCGACGCAAGGTTCTCTAGGCAAGCAAAACGATTCGAGAGCTCGAGCTGAAAGTCCTCGGGGTTTTGGATATGTTCACGAGTAGGTCGGAGCGTGGACTTCATCAGGCGGGACCTTTCGAGCTTAACATTAATATCTAATGTGCCTCGTACAATTCTGTGATCGCTGCCGGTTTTCACCCTGTGGATCACGGAGACATCATTAAATATTCGTCTCTCGGTGGTCATGATGAAGTCTATCTCGTTTTTCGTGGAACCATCAGGGCTCATCCAGGTCCATTTCCTGTGAGGCGGCTTCTGGAAGAAAGAGTTCATCATAAAGAGTTCCTCTCTCTCCAGAAAGTCAGCCAGCCTCTGGCCCCTAGGGTTTCGTTGCCCATATCCAAATTGCCCCACCCTCAGCTCATCGTCGTTTTTTCTGCCCAACCTTGCGTTGAAGTCCCCCATAACAACAGTGAAGTGGGTCTTAGACATATGAATGGCCCGACTTACGTCCTCATACATAGTCTCCACCTCATCATCTGGGTGTGACGATGTCGGTGCGTATACCTGAATGACCTTCAGCGAATACCTCTTGGATATTCTGAGTATTAGGTATACCACCCTGCTCGACACACTTTCGATGGTAATACCACGTACCGGCAAGCGCAGCGTAGGACGTCCACCCACAAGGTGGAAGGATGACCTCATTAAGACCGCAGGATCGCGCTGGATGCAAGCCGCTTCCAACCGGTCTTATTGGAGATCCATAGGGGAGGCCTATGTCCAGCAGTGGACTTCTTATGGCTGATGGATGGATGGATGGAATATTTAGGTATACGACTCGGATGTAACAAATGAGTTATTTTATTCTCAGTATTTTAACTAACAGGAAAACTGTGGTTACCTAGTGAACACTGTAGTGTATCCGGTGATAGAGAATTATCAAAAGCAGCAAAAACTGAAACATCCAACACGAATAACGCGCGTGTAGATAAAAATATTTTGTTATCTAATACATACTTGAATTTTTGTCATGTTGCTTAATGACACGGTTTCTTTGTTTTAAGTACTTAAACAACATTTATCTTTTGATGTTGAGTAGGTAACTACTAAGTTCATAAAAATGGATGTTCTGCAGGAACAGGAATGTCCGCCCGGTGTAACGACGTCGATGTTTGGCGGAAGTGTCGAAAGTAGTATACAAACTTCTTTACAGTTACACCAAATTATAACTAGGTAAAATGAAAAAAAAAACCATTTTGGTTAGACAAAATGACGGCCTTATTGCTGCTAACGATCTCTTTTAGAAAACCTCAGCGTGAAGAGGAAAACATAAATAACGGTATATCCATCCATCCATCAGCCATAGGACGTCCACTGATGGGCATCGTATTAAAAGATAATACCAGAAATAAAAATAACTTATAATAATTATTTTTAGCAAAAAACACACACAAACAACCGTCTTTACTCGTGCACAAAATTCGAATAGTTCGCTCGAATCAATGTATACAGCTTTTACATTATTGTTGTTTTTTCAAAAATTGCTGAGCCGATTTCGATAAAATTTAAATGGAGCCACCTCGGGAGTAGGTATACTTTTGAACTACAAACATATTTTTTTGAATCAGTTCACAATTGGCGAAAATATCGACGAACGTACACAAAAAAAATCATACTACAGACGAACATAGAACATCCTCCTTTTCGAAAGTCGGCTAAAATATTTTAAGATCATAAACAGACAGATTCATAACTTCGATTCAACTGTTTGACTATTTTATGAACGTGTTCATAAAATAGTCAAATACGAGTATACATACTAGTAGTTCTCTGAACAGTAGACCTCGCGACACATCTCTTTAACTGAATCTTCATGAGCCTATGTCTCGACTCGCTCTTGACCGATTTGGTTCATACTCACAATTATTGTTAGGGTTTAGATACTTAAGCTAAACAATCTCCTAATAATATCGAAATCAGCTGATAAACAGCGTGATAGCAAATTTTTCACCTTTTTAAAGAAAATATCCTTCTCACTTATAAAATCGCCAACGACAAAAAATCCATTAATGAATAGAACCTGTGTACCAAATTTCGTCGAGATTTGTTGAAAAATGCGACCTGTAGAGGAAAACCAACATCTGGACGGAAGAAAGCAAAATCGCCGTGTTAAAACAGAGACCTTCGCTTTCGCTCGGTCAACTACCTACTATTACTATGTACATATTATTAAGCAGCATCCGTTTAAGTCATACAACATCAAATTGAGTTTTGTTAATTTAATTTATTTTGTTGGTTTATTATGGGTGTATAATTTCCTGAAATAAACAATTTCTTATTATTATTATCCTTACTTCCTTACTAATATTATAAATCAGAAAGTGTTTGTTACTCTTTCGTGCAGCAACGGATTGACTTCATGTTTGTTTGGACATAGTTTGTAACACGGAGAGTGACATGGGCTACTTTATATCCCGGGAAAATATAATGTTCAAATACAAAAAGTTAAAAATCACGCGGGCGTAGCCGCGAGAAAAAACTAGCGAAAAATATAACTGAGACTGCCTCGGTGGCTCAGTGGTTAGTGACCCTAATTTCTGGGTCAAAGAGACGTGGGTTCGATCCCCACCCAAGGAAAGTATTTATGTGATGAACATAGGTGTTTGCTCTGTGTACGGGTGTTATTTAGTTACTATCTATATAAGCCTGTATTTAAAATATGCATATGTAGTATATCAGTCTCTGGCAGCCATATCACAAGCTTTGCTTAGTTTGGGGTCAGAGACCGTGTGTAAGATGTACCCTAATATTGATTTATTTATTAGCTGTCCCGGTGAACTTCATCAACTGTCAGTGACAACTTTATATGCAGGAACATATTGTATTTAATTTAAATTCATGTTTTTATTATTTTTCTCGCAACTTTTATAAATTTTCTCACCGTCTGAACCTTTCCCTTAACTTCCACAAATATTTCAAGATCAAAATTAGCCAAATCGGTTCAGCCGTTCTCATGTTATAGCAAGACTAACAACCACGATCCATTTATATATATTACTAGCTGCGCCCCGCGGTGTTACCCGCGTAAGCCCGAGATAAAAAGTTTTTTTCTGAAATAAACGTAGCCTAAGTTACTCCTTATTACATCAGCTACCTGCCAATAAAAGTCCCGTCAAAATCAGTCCAGCCATTTCAGAGATTACCCGGAACAAACAGACATACAGACAGACATCAATTGTAATAAATGTTATGTTGGTTTACTTATGTACCGTATATATATTTATACATTATATACATGTAGTAAAAAACGGTTATTTCAATATTACAAACAGACACTCTAATTGTATTTATATGTATGTATAGTTACAAGATTATTTGTTTTTGTTACAGGTGCCATCGATAGCTGAGAGTGGAGTACGTCACATGGACCTTCGTTTAACCTCCCCCCCTTCTACCGATTTAACCCACCTTCCCCCTTACGTGACCACCCTTAACTTGACCAATTTGAACCTCACAACCATCCCCTCCTTCCCCCCCACAGTCCAACTACTGGACCTATCCAGAAACCAAATCGAAACGGTATCAGAATCTGAATGGAATCTCTATAATACGACGACTTTCTCTTTAATGAATAATCCTTTAGTTTGCGATTGTTATACGACTGACGGAGTGTTGTTGCTGCAGGAAAACTATCGATATTTATATAATTACGTGAACACGAGCTGCTCCGACGGCACCTTGCTCAAATCTAAAGATGCCAACGCTATGTGTGACGTGTTTAAATCAGCTTTCACTGGCGGACTTATCGCTATCTTACTTATACTGTTAGCTGTGATTCTAGCTCTATTATATCGATACTGGGTCACGATACAAGTATTCTTGTACAGTCGCGGTTGGTGCCTCTCTATTTTGCCGAAGGAATCTATCGATGTCGACAAAAAGTTCGATGTTTTCGTTTCATTCGCGGTTGAGGATGAAAAATTTGTTAGAGAGGTTATTTTACCCAAGTTGGAGGGGGAATAAATATTACACGTGCAAGATCGAGACTGGGTGGTGGGCAACACTATCCCGGCAGAAATACATCGATCGATCGAACAATCGAAACGTACTTTGATCATTTTATCGAGTCATTTTCTAAAATCGATTTGGGCTTCGGAAGAATTTCGTACAATTCACATTCAAGCTACTAATGACAAAAGGTTAAGGGCTGTCATCGTCTTGCTAGACGTCAAAAAGAAAGAGCTAGACAAGGATACAAAAACGTTGTTATCCCTTTCTACTTTGCTTAAATTTAATGAAATTATGTTCTGGGATAAATTGAGATTCGCGCTCCCGAGAAAGGAGGAAGTTAAGGGTGGGGGTTGTGGGGGGGAATTGGAGCAATTTTGGAAAGGGGGGGGACTCGATGTGGTGCTCAATAAGGAGGGGAAGCTTATTAATAAAGGTTACGTTAAAGATGTGTAGATTAACATGTGTTCAGATGACGTATTTTTTTTTGTTAAATATACGCTTTAGACACTGATTGGTTGAACACTTGTAGTTTATTTTGACGTGATAACGTATTGTAAATCGATGAACGCCGGCTGCACGCGCGAAAAAGTGTCACGTTCCGCTTAAGCTGAGCGTGCAAGCGAGAGCGCGGTACGAGCGATAAAGAGGCACGATCGACCTAAGCATTCTGCTTGTTTCAATTGTTCAACAATATTTTTTTATGACGTTATTACGTAAAATTATGGTCTGACTTTTCGGGCAACCATTTTTTTTATTTGAAGTAGGTTAGTCTACCTATAGAACATCCCCACGTACTACCAGAGGGGGAGCGGGGAAAGGAGGGTAAACACGTTGTTAAAGAACAGTACCCTTCCTTGGCAGTCGGGTTAAAGCATCACGCGGTTAATGGTCTGTACGCGGCTTCTAGCTAACCTCACAGCCGACAACAACTTTGATTCGAAATATTTGTAGCCCGTCTTCCTCTCAACTATTACTATTTATAGCTAAAGCTGTTATACAGGGTTATACCTAATCTATTAGCATCCTTTTAGAAGCTTATTAAAACTAACAACTTTTGTTCTGCGACTTTTGCCAAACTCAAAAAAAAAATATAATCGGCCAAGTACGAGTCAGACTCGCGCACGGAGGATTCTGTACTGTATGGGAGTCCCCCTTAAATATTTATTTTATTTTGATTTTAGTATTTGTTATAGTGGCAACAGAAATACATCCTCTGTGAAAATTTCAGCTGCCTAGCTATCATGGTTCATGAGATACAGTCCGGTGACAGACAGACGGACATCGAAGTCTTAGTAATAGGGTCCCGTTTTTCCCTTTGGGTACGGAACCCTAAAAACTGCTGTTCCACAGAAATATATCGTTCACCCGCGACAAAATGTATGAAACAGCTGATTTATTTTTAGTTTTGACAAAAGTCGCAGAACAAAAGTTGTTAGTTTTGATGTACAGAATAAGCCCCTAAAAGGATGCTAATTGACTAGGAATAACCCTGTATAATAAAGCTTATTTTTTATTTACCTTCCGAAACAAAGAGAAAGCCGCGTTGCGACCTGATGCATAGTTTAGAAGATCAAGTAGACACAAAGACAAACACAAAATGCGACTGCTTTATAATATGTACTGTTCAGCTTTTTAACTTGACTGTTTTGTATCGTATTAATATTTTTTGTGTAATTTTATATTGTTGTATAGTTTCCATCCTTGCACAGGTAGCTATTGAAAATATGACTCGGGTATTCTGAAGCTTATTGATATTATTAACGCCATTTTTTGGCAACTTTTGTATTTTAATGACTGGTGAATCAATAATTATTTTGTATTATTATTTGTATTTTATATTGTTAATTTTTTTATGTAAATGTTAATATTTAGTTACTAGGTCAAACTCTGTACAACGGACATGTGCTGATTTTATAATTATGATCGACTTTTACTATGGGCCCATTCTCAAAAAATAAATCAATGTTTTACTATAAATTGAAGTAATTGCTTTTAAAATTGTTATTCCCATTAATTAGTTATTATTTTAAATGATTTAAAATGTAAAATACTTGAACAGTGTAAAAGTATTATTACAAGAACAATAACATTTTAATTTTTTTAGTATATTGTTGTTTGAGAATATGTATTTTGGTGCATTAGTAATCTGCCAAGTACGAGTTGGACTCGCGCACGGAGGGTTCCGTACTGTATGGGAGCCTTTAATCAAAAAACTAATAAGACAACAAAAAGCAAAAGAAAGGAAACTAGCTGCAAACAAAGCGTCTCTTCAGACCAACATACCTGAAGAAGTCAGCCGCGTTAAGCCAGTTTCCAATCTTTCCAAACCTGGAAACAACACCGCCGTGAAACCAAATGCCCCGCCGGTGGATGCAGAGGACTCGTCCGCTGTGTCCAGCGGGCCTGTTGGTTGCAGAGGTCACGGATTGAAACAGCATAACAACCGCTTTAATAGGAAGAAGCGAGCAGAGATTGCCATTTCAAAGGCCTCGCTAGCTCCAGCCCATAATGAACCATTAAAGCGGTTGCGCTTAGACGACACGGTCTCACCCCGAGGTGACCATAAAAAACAACGCACCGATAACGAGGATCGCCCAGTTACCAGCTATGCAGACATAGTGGGCAATAAGCTCTGTGTAGCGGTACTAAGGGACGATGGCCAACATATCACCGAGGAACAAGCTACGGTAGTGAAGCGTTTCCTAGAGAACATAATTTTAGCAGATCTCTTAGACGCCAGCCCCATTGCCCCCGGTTTCAAGGGCAAACCCATCAGCAGTGATGGAGTTTTGAAACTGTGGTGTAATGATGAGGCTACACTGGTGTGGCTGACTAAGGCCATGGACAGCCTTCCTCTGGAGTCATGTCCTAAACTTGTTGTAAAACAGCAAAGTGAACTGTCCAGGAATGTTCGGGCGACCCTGACCCTTCCAGACTGCGCAGACGCCACCCTGGAGGTCACCAGAAAGTTTCTGGACTTCCAGAACAAATGGGCGCAAGTGAATACCTGGACTGTGTACTCGCACCGAAAATCAGTTGATAACACTTTCAACTTAACTCTGGGCATCCCAGAGAGTGTGATCCCATCACTGATGAGTAGGGGCCGCCAACTGTCACATAAACTCGGTGGCGTATACGTGCGTTTCCTGGCTCCGGATGGTACATCGCATGATAAGCCACCCGAGCCAGCGAGGCAAGAACAGTTAGCAGAAACAACTGCACAACTCTTCCCTGAAGAAACCAGCGCCACGGCGTCAGGCCGAGATGCCCCACCACAATCCTCTCCAAAGCCGAGTGCGGCAATGGAGGGTGTGGAGGGGGGTCTTGGACTGGCAGTCGGGCCCTGGCGAAACAGGGAAGAGCTGGAACTGACTGACGGGGAGGACGGGGTAAGTTTAGATGGAATTGACCCACCCTCCGACGACTAGCGTCGTCCAAACAAACCTCCAGCATAGCACTGCAGCTACGGCTAACCTGCGCAGACTGCTGGAGTCCAACAATGAGACCATCGCCTTGATCCAGGAGCCGTGGATCAGAGCAGGACGTATATGTGGTCTCAACAACCTGAAAGGTAAACTGATTTATGACTATACAAGTGAAAATACAAGAGCATGCATGTATGTTCCATGTAACCTAACAGCCACACCCTTAACACAATTCTGCTCCAGAGACTTAGCTGCTGCCAGTCTCCTAGGTATAAATGGAGATACAAAGGAGGAGGTAATAGTCGCATCGGCCTACATGCACGAAGATGACGAAGCACCTCCACAACTTGTGGCAGATCTGGTAAGGTTTTGTGAATCTAACGACTCAAAACTAATTATCTCAACAGATGGTAATGCGCATCATCCACTATGGGGAATGCCCACCGCAAACGACAGAGGAGAAGAGTTGGTAAACTTTTTATTAACCACTAACCTCACAATAGCTAACATAGGAGCAGAGCCAACCTTTGTCACAAAACGATCCCGCACCATAATAGACCTCACCCTAGTCTCAGGTAACTGCACCCTGGTCAAGAACTGGAGAGTCTCCAATGAGCACTCAGCATCAGATCACAGGTGGATCAGATACGAGATGACACTGGAACGCAAGATGACAACTCCAACACGAAACCAACGGAAAACTGATAAGGTAAAATATCTCTCATCTCTTAAAGAGAAACTAAACCTTTACAATTTACCCGCACTAATACCAGATATCACAGAATTAGAAAAGAACGTGACCAAACTGACAACAATCATCATAGAGAGTTTTGAAGCAGCGTGCCCTTTGACGACCCCCGGCCCTGGCGGGAGGACCTGGAGCTGGTCTAGGGAGCTCGAAACACTCAGGAAGAAGATGAGAAAACTTTACAACAGAGCCATGAACACCTACTCAGATAGTGATTGGGATAAGTACAAAATGGCTCAACGAGAATATAAGAAACAAGTAAGGAAGAAAAAGAGACAATCATGGGCAAAATTCAGTACAAACATTGAATCAAACCATGAAGCAAACAGAATTAGGAAAATCCTAGCGGCCGATACTAAGCGTGAAATAGGCACGCTTAAAAAACCGGACAATTCCTACACGAAAACCCTAGAAGAGACACACAACTTGCTACTACAAACCCACTTCCCAGGATGCCAACTGACAACACATACCGAATGGCAGGATGGTGAGACAACTTTGGCATCAGACACAGATTGGTCTGTTGCTGATCATGTGGTAACTAGTGAAAAAATTACATGGGCAATAAAGTCCTTTGAACCCTACAAAACACCTGGCCTGGATGGTATCTTCCCTGGACTCCTACAATGGGGGGAGGAAATATTAAACGGGAAAATGACCATCCTCCTAAGAGCCTGCATAGCATACAGATACATACCTCTAGGCTGGAGAGAAGTCAGAGTCCTCTTTCTCCCCAAACCAGGCAAAAGTGACTACACAGACCCGAAGGCCTACAGACCAATTAGCCTAACTTCCTTCATGCTGAAGACACTAGAAAGACTCTGTGATCGGCACATAAGAGATGAGGTACTTAACAAAATCCCACTACACCCTCAACAACACGCCTACAGCTCGGGCAAGTCAACAGAGTCTGCCCTCCACAAGGTAGTACAAACCATAGAACATGATATCAACAGTAAATCACTTTGTCTAGGAGCATTTATAGACATTGAAGGAGCTTTTGATAAAACAAACTTCGACAGCATAAGCAATGTACTCAAAAAACACGGGGTACATCCAACGCTAGCCGAGTGGATATTAAACATGTTAAGCCTAAGGGCCGTAAGAACAGACCCCAAAAGCACAACCAGAGGATTAGTAGTGATGGGCTGCCCACAAGGAGCAATCATATCACCAATAATATGGAACATGATAGTAAACACACTGATCACTATACTTAATGCGCAGCGATTCCTCACAGTGGGCTACGCAGACGACCTGGCAATCCTGATATCGGGACACTTTGCAAGTGTAGCCTGTAACCTTATGAACCATGCACTGAAAATTGTGGAAAAGTGGTGCAGGGAATACGGCTTATCCGCCAACCCAGAGAAAACAGAATTAGTAATGTTTACAAATAAAAGGAACCTAGGACCACATACTCTACCGTCCTTTTATGGTAAACAACTGAAACTTTCCGAAGATGTGAAATATCTGGGCATCACACTAGACAAAAAACTGAATTGGACACAACATGTGGACAACAAAATAAAGAAAGCAACAATCTCATTTTGGCAATGCAGCAAAATGATGGGTAAAACTTGGGGCTTGAAACCCAAAATAACCCAATGGCTTTATAATACCGTGGTCAGACCATCATTATGTTATGGGGCAATAGTTTGGTGGCCCAGAACCAAGCTAGTGACTGTAAACAAAAAACTAGAGAAACTCCAAAGAACAGCCTGCATAGCTACAACAGGCTGTATGAGATCTGCACCCACTGCGGCATTAGAAGCCCTCATGGGGCAGATGCCGCTGCATCTCTTCATACAGCAAGAAGCAGCAGTAGCTGCCTATAGACTACTATCATTAAACCTTTGGGTACATGACAAAGCAGCAACACACACCACCATAATTGAGGAATTTGCAAATTGCAACCAAGAAATTCTTTCGGTCTATGACAGGGTGCCTAAAAAACATATCTTCACAAAGAGCTACTCAATACAGCTACATGAAGAACAAAGTGACAGCTCAGGTATACAAGAAGTGAGGATTTATACAGATGGCTCGAAAACTGAAACAGGTACAGGGTCAGGTACTTTCTCTGAAGACCTGAATATACACATCGCAACAACCCTGGGTGAAAACAACTCTATCTTCCAAGCGGAATGTGTAGGTATCATCCAGGCTGCTACAGCAGTACTCACCAGAAAGGTAACTGATTACAATATTAGAATCCTCTCAGACAGTGCTGCGGTGCTTAAGGCACTACAACGATATGAACACTCCTCAGGGCTAACCTTACAGTGTCATGATCTATTGGAAGAAGTAAGTAAGAAAAATAAAGTCACTCTCCAATGGATCAAAGGACACAGCGGGTCCAGAGGAAATGACGCGGCGGACGAGCTAGCCAGGAGAGGTGCAGGTAGGCGCCCAGTAGGGCCTGGACCGATGATACCTTTGCCTTTTAGCCAAGTCAGATCCTGGATACGCCAACACACAGCTAGACAACACAAGGAATACTGGGCAAGTACTGAGGGTTGTAAGCAGTCTAAAGAAGTTTTCCCGGAGTTAAATCCGAGATACTCCCGACGCCTGCTGAACCTTAAACGAGACAAACTCCGACTCATAGCCGGAGTAGTCACGGGGCATTGCTCTCTAAACAAGCACCTGTTTAAAATTGGTGTTACAGACAGCCCTCTGTGCAGAGGTTGCATGGAGGCAGAAGAAACAACCGCGCATATGCTGCTTGAATGCAGCAGTGTGGCGGAACAACGCGAGAAATACCTCGGGGCACCGAGGACACTCCGGGAGGCCTGCGCCGGCGTTGGCGAGCTGCTGGACTTCCTGGAGGACACCGGGTGGCTGAACTAGCTGCAGCCGGGTGACCCACATAAAACGGGCCCATTGGAGGGCTCAATTGTGGAAAAGGCCCGCAGCAACAAGTAACAAGTAACAAGTAAGTGTATGGGAGCCACCCTTAAATATTTATTTTATTTTAATATAATTATTTATTATTAAAGTAGGCATGCAGCTAAATATTTTGTGAATATTTCAAGCATCTACCTGTTACCATTTTAGATATCGAGCGAAAAACGGCTAAACATTTAGATTTTTTGTATGGGAGCCCCCCTTAAATATAATTTTTATTCTATTTTTGTATTTATTATTATAGTGGCAACAGAAATACATCATCAATTTCAGCTTTCTAGCTATAACGGTTCATCAGATACAGCCTGGTGACAGACAGACGGACAGCGGAGTCTTAGTAATAGGGTCCCGTTTTTACCCTTTGGGTACGGAACCCTAAAAACGATTGAATTGAATATTGTTAAGGTGGGCATACATGATGCGATGATTTGATCAAATTTTTGCTTCATGCCAACTGGGAGCTCATTCAGTTAATTCAAAGGTAGGAATTGGTAGTTAACGATTTGTACTACTACCTGAAACTGGGCGCACAGAACGCGACAATCGCATCAATTCATCAGATCAGTCCAGTGGAGGCCAAATATAGGTAGTTAACTATAGCTGGTTAGTAGTTATTGAGGAAACAAAATGGTACACCTCCTACCTTTGAATTAATTGAATGAGCTCCCAGTTGGAATGAAGCGAAAATTTGATCAAATCATCGCATCGTGTATGCCCACCTTTATAAGGTCAAAATCATTAATATTCTGCTGTTTTCGCGATGTTGGCCCCATGGTGGAAGTTGTTCATAATAAAAGGCTCTATTTTGAAGGCAGTCGATAGTTTTAAACTAAGTAACCAAAACTATAACTGTTGTTTCAATCAATCAATCAATAAACTTTATTGCAACATAGGTGGTTATACATGTAGATCTTAAATAACATGTTTCAAAAGTTATACACATATGACCCTGTAAGGGCGTGGCAACGTTAATTTATATAATATCAGGTATATTCTCCTATTTTTTGATTCCGGTCTATTAGAGCAGGAGAGCAACACTTCAAATTTATATTTAGAGCTGTCAAAAAGCCTTTAAGATTGGGTCTTACGATTGTAATAATAAATATTGTTTGGTCAAGCGCGATCCTTTTAGAGTAGTGTAACTGTCACCGGTTTATTGTAAGAACGGTTTGTTTACAAACTCTCGAGTTCAATTATAAACTATCGATAGATTGTGAACGGACACAACGATGTACAATTTAACGCTTTACATTTTCGTTAGTTTGTAAACAAACAGTGTTTAAACGTGAAATTGTGAACTTGTGTGTAACGAAACTCGAAGTGGACAATGATTGGTTCAACGCATCATCCCTTTTACGGCCACTCCTCCTCCGCCGGGTGCAGCCATCCATTGTTCTTTTAACGGTGTAAAGATGACTTTTATTATCCTGTATATTTTTTTATGTATGATCACGCAAGATGTTTTTTTTATTGGATAGGTGTACCATAAAGTTATTCCCATACCCATATACATTTTATTAAAATTGGTTTCTAAAAAAGCAATAGTACTTACAACGATTTGATTGAACTGTCCAAATATTGCAAGTCTTGATTGAAGATTGTAGATCGTACTGTTTTTGGCGAAAAAATATTATTTTTACAATGAAGTCATAGATGAAAGTGAGGATTAAAACATACGAAATTATTTTTGCTAAGATCAAACTAATTTACAAATTGTCCAACCTTTAACCAAAATGTACCTACTATTGAAAAACTAAAATTACTGTTGTTTTCCTTTTTTATTCCGGAACTCAGATGCAGACTCGAAGGCGGCTCACGGATCCAAGGTTGGCACATAGGGAACAAATCGCTCCCAAAATTTCATTGATACAATGATTATAATTCTACAGCATTTGTTGTTTGCTCTATAGAATTATATTCTATAGAATTCTATAGTGTATGATACTAGCTAAAATTGATTATTTGAGTAGAAGGTAAAAGTATGTTGAAAGCTGTTACTACATAGTAATGCATGACCCTAAAAATGAAAGTGACTCGTAAAATTACCGTTGGGCTATTGTCCTGCGGATCTTCAAAATTCTCGACAAACAAAAAGACATGCACATTATTGCACATCTGTGCTCTCCGGGGTTAGTTTACGGAAAGACCCAATCTAGTGATGTGCAGTTATTTTGGAGTCTCAGTACAATACCATGATATTATTTATGTTTGGCTTTTCACATAGTATTGAAACTAGTGGCAAAATATACCGGACAAGTGCGAGTGGAAAGTAAACCGTCTCTGCACGTGGATATTTTTTTAGTTTTGAGGGGTTTTTTTATGTAGATAGGTAAATGTATCAATTTATAAGACGGTTTTTTTGCCAATCATAATTCTAGGTCAACAGAATGTACGCTATATGTTTTTGTTTACCATGTGAGAATCGAAATTAATTATTAGTTTTCGCCAAAAATAGTACAATCTACTTCAATCATAGCTATCTACTTACGGACAAACTTCGAATATTTTATTTTTATTCAAGACGAATTAAACGAACCGAGACACGATGGGGTTGCGTTGTTTCTTTACTGAGTTCATTTGACCACCTTACATCTCCATCATCAGATCAAAATCTGGTAACCATCTAAAAATTAAGTAGTCTCTAAAGCGAATCAAATGATTCGAAATTCGATGAGGTAATGTCGGTTCATTACAGAGTTTCTGTGACAACCTTCTAGTTCTATCAACAGACCCTAGTTACCACTGAAAGACAAACTAGTCGTCAAGACGATTCAATTGAGTCCTAACTCGATGAAATAGTGTTGTTTCATTTCGAAGTTCCTTTGCATCCACTTTCCAGCATCATCAGATCGGCACCATGTCGTCAAAATATTGCATTTTCATGCGATTTACACATGTATGTAAAACTTCAGCTCAACCGGTATCCGGTAAGGGGATCAAATTTAATTTGTAAGATTGTCTAACCCCAGACAGGTAAATAAAAGTTTGTAAAAAATCATCATGACTAAATCATGAAGTGTGATCATGAATAAAAAAAAATTACACGAGTCGATAACAGTCCGATTTTTTTACTTATATTCTGCGCCATTATTCAATTTTAAAAAGATTCTTTTAACGGTAGAAAGAGTCAATACTGAGTGCGCCATTATTCAATTTTAAAAAAGATACCTATCTTGCGTTAAAAGAACAATGGATGGCTGCACCCGGCGGAGGAGGAGTGGCCGTAAAAGGGATGATGCGTTGAACCAATCATTGTCCACTTCGAGTTTCGTTACGCACAAGTTCACAATTTCACGTTTAAACACTGTTTGTTTACAAATTAACGAAAATGCATAGCGTTAAATTGTACATCGTTGTGTCCGTTCACAATCTATCGATAGTTTATAATTTAACTCGAGAGTTTGTAAACAAACCGTTCTTACAATAAACCGGTGACATAACCACGAGTAAAAAAGTTACTCGTAGTCACACTGGTGTAACAAAGCGGTGTAACCACGAGTCTGGATCCGATAAATGATTTCCTAAATTATGTTAATTGTCTTGAAACAACAAAATAGTAAAAAGTAATACCTCACTTTGGTAGCTATCGGAACTCAGAGCGCGGTCGCACCGACGTAGAAACTGTTCAGATTAAGTTTAAAGATCTTGGAAAGTTGGCCGAGACTTTGTACAGTAGCCCAAAAAATTCGTTAAAATATGGTGAACAAATCACACGATAATTATTTATCGCAAAAAATGGCAAAACCGCCTTCCATCGTGTACAAAATACGAATATTTTGCTACAATTGTTTACATTATTGTTGATTTTTCGAAAACTACTCAGCCGATTTCTGTAAAATTTAAATGAAACCATTTCAGGAGTATATGCTTTTCAAACAAAAAAAGATTTTTTTATTTCGCTTCACATTTGGCGAAACTATCGATGAACATAGACACAAAAAAAAGATACACACAGGCGAACATAGAACCTCCTCCTTTTTGAAAGTCGGTTAAAAAAACAACGCCTTGCTGTGGAATTTCATATTTTCTAATTTGATTTTTGTTCAAGGCTGCCATCATGCCGCCATGTTTACCCGACTGCGCGACACAAACGAGTGGTAATGTATTTATCAGCCTATATATGTATGTTTGTATGTTCCTTTGAAGCACTATACAGACCAAACGCCTGAGCCGATTTTTATGATTCACACGTCAATCCATTCCTCTTAGTCCGGCGAGTGTCACTAAAGACATGACGTTTGTGAAAATTCAAAATGGCGACT